>CABHPP010146768.1:0-19498 GCA_902168425.1 Peromyscus attwateri | reverse complement strand
TCTCCCTCTCTCTACCCTCCTTCCTCCCTCCCCCTCCCTCTCTCTCCACTCACTCACTCACTTACTCACTCACTCACTCACTCACTCACTCACTTATTCTCTCTCTCTCCTATCTTGCATGCAGAGGAAGTTGCTGAGTAACACAGTTACTTTAAAAGAAGTTGGCCAGCCAGAATCCTCTATTGCTAGCTGAGTTAGCATAGTCTTCCCCAGGCTTTTCTGCAAGACACTCCACTGCCAAACTGTGTCTCAGATGCTGCTGAAGTTTTAGAGAAGATCCCTAAAGAGTACTGTTCTCAGTCCTAGATTTTCTGGTGTCTTTGCCTCTCTCTTCATTTTCAAAGGGTCCTAGTAAAAACACTTGTGACTACAAAGCTGGCAGCGATTTCCATCTAAGAGTTTACCAAAACAAAACAAAACAAAACAAAAATGTAAAACACAACTAATAACCCATCAATTTAAGGGGAAACTTTTCAAGACAAAATTTCTGCATCCAAATCATTTTTTCCCTCAGTCACAACATCCCTTCAGTTAAAAATATTTGGGATTCCTCCACCCCCAGCTCTTCTCTAAGCTACAGATACCAAAATGCAAAGGAAGGAGTGACTGAACACCCACTCCTCACAATCCTTACAAAGAGCTGCAGTGATAGTACCAATGCCGTGTCTCATCAAAGGTTGCCCTGTTTGCCCTGCTTAGCCATTTTCCTCTACATTAATAAGTCTTACCACCGCCTACTGTCCAGTCAAAGCTCAAAGCTCCAGGAAATGTGGGCGACAAAACCAGATACAACTGGATTGTAAGCTAGCCAGATCGGCGAGACTGAGTAGAAAGTTCTACATGCCTCTAAGAGGCCCAGGAATGTAAGAGTGAAGGTCAGAGGAAGGGGTAAAAACAGAAGAAGAAAAAAAAATATACAGAAAACCCAAAATGGAGTGACCAAACAATGATAATAAGCTAGCCTACGTTCAGAACTCAGGCAGATGTCAAGGTAAGGTAGACAGGGAAAAATTCAAATCCGACCCCAGAAGCACAGCTAGAATTTTAGGCTCTAGAAAAGGGGTAATTGCACATTTTTAAGAACTTCAAAGGGTAGCTCAAAGACAGAAGCAGGAAGGTTATTATAGGATGGAAGCCCGTGTGGATTCCTTCTAAAATGGTCCAGAAATGGCTCATGGGATACGCTTTCCACTGATGGCTAGGCTTGGTTGTTCCTGAGTGATGACTGAATCCCAGAGTCCAGGAGTCTCCTCTATGTTCCCTTCTTAAAAATAAATGCATCAGTAAATTTCTACTTAAATGCTAATAATGTGTTTGCTAACTAAGGACAGATCTTATGTTATGAATGACATTAGTTTTCCCTTTTCAGAAATACTACCCTTCTACTAGGAAAGAGCCCTGTTCCTTTATGACAGTTTTAGGGGATTCCTAGAGAAAATATTTTGGTTCTGGTTTGACTCTGTATAAAGAACTCTCATCTATACAGGCCAACTGAACAAAGATGTGCTGGCTTGGCGTACGGTTCCTGGGTATTTGTCCAAGAAGAATCAGCTTTGATTCTGCTGACATCAGCTAATTGTTGTTCTCTAGCACTAGAACACCATCTCCAACTGCTATAAGTTGAACATGAGTTGAGAGAAAGGTATAGTGGACAAAATAAAGTTCTCCCAAAGTTGTCCATGTACATCCAAATACATAATGCCTTATATCAAGGAAGAGTTAAGATTGCAGAGAGGATTAATTTTGTTCAGCTGATCATGACATGAGAAAGGGGCTTGTCCTGAAGGATGGGTTTCGGGAGGGAGCATTATTCATGAGAGGTCTTTTTTGTTACTCTCTTGTTTTTTTAATGGAATAAAGAGACAGAAAAGGAAGCAAAAACAGAGGAGATGCGATGATGAAAGCCATGTAATGTGAGAAAGATGTGATATCCCACAGCTGACTTTGAAGATGGAAGACGGCCAAGAAGCAAGAAAGTGGGACACATCTGGGAGCTGGGAAAACACAAGAAAACATTCTCCATAAGGGAGCACAGACTTCCATCACTTTGAGTTTAGCCTAGAGAGAGACCTTGCATCGGACTTCTGTCCTGCAGAACTGTAGGAAGGAAAACGTTGTCTAAAACCACCAACTCTGTGGCAATAAGCTGGTATAGAAAATGAATACAAGAAGTTCAAGAAGATTCTGCAGGTTTTGAGCCATCTATCAAGTGTTCTGTATACAAAACAAGTGCAGGTGCAGTCTGTCATATATAGGGATTTTCCGCCTAGAAAATCAAGGCTATATATATATAATTGCTGACATCCTACTTACCTATGCATTAGGTAAGTGGGCCATTAATGTCCTTCAGGGTGTAAGGAGAAAATGGTTTTGTAACTTGCGAGTGAAAAGTCAAGTTTGAGAAGTTAAGTTTTAATTATTCAGAAATGATTGTATTTGTCGTGTATTCTGAGATGTCAACTTTCCTTCCTTCCTTCCTTCCTTCCTTCCTTCCTTCCTTCCTTCCTCCCTCCCTCCCTCCCTCCCTCCCTTCCTTCCTTTCTTCCTTTCTTTCTTTCTTTCATTTGTTCTTTTCTTTCTTCCTTTATTTGAGACAGAATAGCACTCTCTGATCTAGAACTCAATATATAAACCAGGCTGGCCTCAAACTTACAGAAACCTGATGTAATGTGAGAAAGATGTGATTAAATCTTCACCTTCCAAATTCTGAGGTTAAAGGTCTGTGCCACCATACCCAATCTATGAATTGAGTAAGGAATGAAAATTTTCTCCTTTATCACTAATGAATCTATTATTATTTTCCAATTCAGACTCACGTCTTCCCCTGTGGAGAGGCAACAAGTTCTAGGAGTGGGTTACCCTTACTTACTTTTCCTTAAATCACTTATTACTTTGCGTAAATTCAGACAACTCGAACTCTTCAAAGCAGAGAAAGAAGTCATCATTCCCAGCACATGCAGAAAGATGAATCGTGAACGCTGCTTTTAATATCAAAAGCACTACATTTCAAAGAACACCGGTTTCCAAACATGTCATCATCTCAATGTTCTAATTACACAGATGGAAAAAAAGAGGTGGAAGTCACCATAGAAAATCAGCTGGGATGGAACTCTAATCCTCTTTGTATATTTGTGTGTGTGACCATGCATGTATGCATGTATGTGTGCATGTGTGTGAGCACGTGTATGTGTGTGTGTTTCCTACCACTAGGTAAAACCATTTGAGAAACATTTTTTTCTTAATGAGCATTTATTCATTCTACCAAAAATTTTCCTTTCATTATTTCAAACTTTTTTCTGTCAAAGAAATACAGAACAAAAGAGTTAGAAATACATTTCAAAAAAAAAAAAAAAACTAGGGGAAAAGGAGAAGAAAATTCACAGAGCAGGGCACAGTAGTGCCATATAGGCTATATAAGGCCCTTTTGTATTTCAGGGGCATCTGAGGAAGCCACATGTGCGTGTTGCAATCTAATTGCGTCATCATTTCTCTGAAACGAGGGAAGGGTTTTGCTCTGCATAAATTGTGGTCACAGAGGCTAAATTCATCTCTGATACATTCATGTCCAGGGGAACTGCGTGTAATTTTGAGTCGTTGTTGGCCTTGCTTGCACACAAACCCTGAAAATAAAATCAGGCATTCATCAAGATCTCCAAGTACACATCCCTCAAATGCGCAAGAAGACCTCAGGAGTGTAAATTTGGAAACTGAAGAACAGACCTTCTCCTAAGATGATTCCCCGAGGTGTGTGGGTCAACAGAGCAGGGTGTCCTCCCCAGTGTGACAGGGAGCCAACAGTGAGTGTCTGAGTGGAGTATCATAAATAAAAGACCACTTCAATCACTTCATATGTCGACAACAACTGCTTTGGCACCTAACTCTGGAGCTCACAAAGGCTTAATTTAACAGTGTGAATACACAGCAGGCTGTGTGTATCTGTGTGTGTGTGTGTGTGTGTGTGTGTGTGTGTGTGTGTGTGTGTGTGTTTAATGACCTCCATACAAGCTACTATTTTATAGTGGCTTCCAGCAGAGAGAGGGAAAAACAAGATTCAACTATAGAAGCTGTCTATATTTAATATTTCTGTTAGTTTTCTGTCTGCCAGTCTGGCAGATTGGCTCAATTGGAAAAACAACATCTATGATTGCTGAAATAGTTCCTGGCTACATTTGGCACCCTTAATCACTGAACAACACAGAAATCCCTGTCTTCAAATCCAAGGCAAAAGAGGCCACCCTTTGTGTATCACCAAGACTTATCTGTTTGTCTTTATTTCAAAGTCCAAATTCTAATGTTGTGACTTAATTGAATAGGATAGCAGTCCACAACATTTCACAAAAACAATGAAAACTCTATGCAAACCCTTGGGTTAACTGGATGATTGTAAAGGATGAATCTGTCTCCTGTTTTCTGTTTTGTTTTGTTTTTCTAGGTCAAGAAGGAACTTCCATTCACTTAAACTTTATTTTAGCAGTAATGGAATTAAAGTAAATTTTCTCTGTGTTGATAGGCAAACAAATAAACAACAAAGAAAGGAAATCATTGGTAACCACATGCTTTAAGTGACTGTTTGGCCTATGTAGGGTGTGGGGGGGATCCTAAATGTGGCTAAAATCCTTTTTAAGGACTGAATCTGAAATGAGAGGTGCCACGTTTGAATCTTGGTCCAAGTCTTAGTAGCTGGGTGAGATTTTACAGCTCACCCACCCCTCTGAGTCACTGGATCTTACATTATTGAAAGCTTAAATAGGACACTATTTGGAAAAGCTGCTGGCCAATGACAGAGTGTTACTGAAATAAAATATTATACTAGAAAACAAAAAAGGGATGTGATATCACACAGTTATTATTCAAATCAAGCTCAACACTGACTAAAGAAACAGTTGATGAAAGAGAAAATGAGGTTAACAGTCCAGTTTCCAACCATCTCCAAAGTTCATTGTCATATTTTTAGAGTGTAGAAAGCATGATACAATTGGTTCAATGTTTTGTTAAGGCCTGAAAACTTAGCAAAAAGTGAATGAAAGTTTGATTTCTATACAAGAATTCTTGGCAATATAAAAAAAAATTTTCTCAACCCATCAACATTATATACCAGAAACGACATGTATGAACTACCTATGGAGATAATGTTTCCTCCTTAACCCCATAATAGAAGTATGTGTTATCACCAAAGCAGAATGACACAGTGCACAGGTTAGGGCAGGAGAGTGTCAGAGGACTAGGAACACTTAGGGTGAGGCTTTTAATAGGGTATAAGAATAAAGGATGGTTTAGGGATCATTACAGAAGAGAGGACAGAAGCAGTGGAAGAGCTGGTGGTGGTATATGAAGAGAAGGAAGCAATGTCTTCTGAACCCAGCAGGGCAGCTCTACATATGAACTCAGAGTTGTAACAGCACACACAAGGCCTGTGCAAGCCTAAATCAGATCAAATCTCAGCATGGAGAGGGGAGTTGGGCACAAAATCCAAGCCCTAGCCATGGAGCTATTGGCAGTTGTTAGCTGTTGGGAGAGGGGGCGTCAATTTTCTTTAAGAGTATAGCCATTGATAAGTCAACCATGCTCCTTTGAAAGGTCATAAATTCAAGAATATTGGGGCAGCAGAAATTGGTCTTGATAGGGAAAATGGACACAAAGTTGTGTGAATGGGGAGTGGAGGGGTGTATCTGGGAAGAATTGGGAAAGGGGGTCTAGATCAATCAGAAACACCTTGTACAAATTCTCAAGGATGAATTGTAGCATGAATCTTAAAAGTCTTATTAATAAAATCAAACCTGAGCCAGGTAATGGGGTGAACACTGGAAGGTCAGAGAGACAGAATAAGCCACAGCTACCTCACCTCGCCGGATCCTCAGCTGGTCTTGTTTCCTCAGACTGGAGGCCTCTGAGTCCTCATCCAGAATGGGTCTCAGCTGAACTGTTGCTAGAAGCCTGAATGCTTAACCAGGCCAAATGCTTAACCAGGCCAAATGCTTCTAGTTTCTGGTCCTCACGCCTTATATACCTTTCTGCTTTCTACCACCACTCCCTGGGATTAAAGGCTTGTTTTCTGGGATTAAAGGCGTGAGTCACCCTGCCTGGATGTTTCCAATGTGGCCTTGAACTCACAGAGATCCAGAGGGATTTCTGTCTCTGGAATGCTAGGATTAAAAGCGTGTGCTACCACTGCCTAACCTCTGTTTAATATTATGGCTGTTCTGTCTCTGACCCCAGATAAGTTTATTAAGGTACACAATATTTTGGGGAACACAATACCACCACATTGAATAAATTTTTTTAGAGAATAAAGCATCTTCTTAAAAAATCAAACATGTTATAACAGTCCCCAGCACTGTGGAGTCTCTGAGTTTTGATAAGATAATTTAATACAACTGCCTCAGAAGTGAGAAAGAAAACTCCCAATAAGTGGTTGATACTGTATCATCAACCATAAGTGTTCTGAATGCCTGAAAACTCACTAGTATGAAATGAGAGAATGCATGAGCTTACAGATGAGATATTTATATCTGCTTGATTTAGTTTAAATGCAGTTTAAAAAACGAGTTTCCTTCCTCTTTTTCCATTGTACTACAGTGAGGGTTGGAAAGTAAGTTCATGCTAACCTCATTCTCACCTTCTACATCTCATCTGTCTTCAAACTCCATCAAAATGATCTCCAAAATTCTTCCCTGGGAGCCACTGTCCCTTCCTTTCCTCTGCCAGTACCCAGCTCTGGACTTCGTCATTATCACTGCCATCCATAGTTCCTTTGGTCTTCACTTCTATCTGTGTCTCTAGTCTCCTCTGTCTCCTCCCCCTTCTCCTCCTCTTTTCAAGTTATATTTATATATTTATATATATTATATACGTAACAATAACAATTAAATATGTAAGAATACATTAATTAATTAAATATATGTAACAATGATAATTAAGCAAAAAAGAGGCCACAAATTTGAAGAGGACACAGGAGGAATTGGATGGCATAGAGGGAGGGGGAAAATAATGTAATTCAATTTTTTTTTGTTCTATAATATTTTTAATTATAATTTGTATTTTTCCATTTTATTGAAAATAGATTCTTTTCTCATATAATATAACCTGATTGTAGTTTCCCCTCCCTCTACTCCTCCCAGTTCCTCCCCGCCTCCCCTCCCATCCAGATTCACTCTCTTTCTGTCTCTCATTACAAAAGAACAGGCTTCTAAGAGCTAACAACCAAACATGACAAAATAAAATAAAATAACATACTACAAAAAAAAAATGTGATACTGAAGTTGGACAAGGCAAACCAGCAGAAGGAAAAAAAGCCCCAAGAGAAGGCACAAGAATCAGAGGCCCACTCATTCACACACTCAAGAGTACCATAAAAATCCTAAACTGAAAACTGTAATATACACATGAAGTACCTACTGCAGATCCACGCAGACTCTGTGATTGCTGCCTCAGATTCTGTGAGTTTACAAGAGCTTTGCTCAGTTGATCTAGAGGACCATGGCAAGTCCTCTGCCCCTCTGGCTCTTACATTCTTTCTACCTCCTCTTCCACAGGTTCCTTGAGCTCTAAGGGAGGATTTAATGGAGACATCCCATTTAGACCTATGTTTTCCAAGGTCTCTCTCTCTGCATAATGTCTAGCTGTGAGTCTCTGTATTTTTTCCTATCTGCTGCAGAAGGAAGCTTCTCTGATGATGGCTAAATAAGGCATTGATCCACGAATATAGCAGATTATCATTAAGAGATTAAGAGTCATTTTATCACTCCTTTTTTTTTATTTTTCAAGACTAGTAGTATTTGGTTTTACCCTAGGATCCTGGGCTATCTGGTCTCTCGTTCTTGGTCACCCAAGCATTGTCAGGAATGGGGTCCTTCACTGAGTGGGCCTTAAGTCAGCTCAGACTTTGGTTTTTCAATTCACCATCCCTGCTGCTACCTACTCATGAGTTAAAACAGTGAACTGGCCCATGGGTGTCAGAGAGAGGAATCTTCCAACAGCGTCTTAGGAGAGAGAGAGAGAGAGAGAGAGAGAGAGAGAGAGAGAGGAATTCAAGTGTCTTATAGGATGCTGGCTTTACTAACTGCCCCAGACAAACTGGCAGCCATTCCCTCCTCCCTCTTTAGTAGCTAACACTTTCTGCAGGGAGACATTTCGGTAAGATTGGTTCCTATTTCAACAGACACAGATGTTGAAGTATGGAGCCGATGTAAATTGGCAGAAGAAATAATCAACCTGAGCTTCAAGAATCATCTCCTCTGCTTTGAGCAAATTAAAAAAGGGGAAAAAAATAAATGGGTCAGAGCATGGAGAGATGAAGCACTGGAAATACTTGTTTTTTGAGAGAGCTGTTTCCTTGTGGCATCTTACCCCCATGTACAGGTTCTATTTTCTAAACTGCCCCCTCAAAAGACTCTTTATCCAAGCTACTCGAAATACTGGTGGTACTCCACCTACAGCTGCCAGTCCTGACCAAAAAAAAAAAAAAGACCTTTATCCACATCTCTGCCTGCCAGAAGCCAGTGATACAAGAAATAGATCCACCAGCCAGGGAGGTCCACTCAAGGCCCCACCACCCTCATCCATGGTGCCCAAGTGTCAACTGCGGTTCTCACCAGGTCTGGCTCACAGCTCCATCCTTCCTCTGCTTCATCAGAACCGTCATCCCACCCGGAGGTTCATCTCAGTGACCTTCTTGATAAATATTTCCCCTCTTAATCTCATAGGAACAAGTCTTTGGAGAAATCAAACCCACAGTATAGTGTTCTAGTTGTTTGCAGTCAAACATGGCCTGGCACCTAGGCCGTAAATTCCTTGAGGAAGGAGATGGGTCTTCACCACTCTTTGTACGACTGACACTTGCATGGAGTGCAGATTATGCAGATCATGAAAGTTGGCATGAGGTTTCAGATCGATACAGGATTTTTTTTTTTTAATGCAAGAGACTTTCACATGGGAGCCTCCGAATTATAAAAGAGAATTGATTTTTTTTTTTTTTTTTGGTTTTTCGAGACAGGGTTCCTGGAACTCGCTTTGGAGACCAGGCTGGCCTCGAACTCACAGAGATCCGCCTGCCTCTGCCTCCAGTGCTGGGATTAAAGGCGTGCGCCACCATCGCCCAGAGAGAATTGATTTTTTTTTAATCTTCCTCTAGTTACTATGAGAAGAGGTTATTTTGTTTGTTTACTTCTGTTTTGTCTGTTTGTTTTAAACGTTCTTTTTTTGTTTGTTTGTTTGTTTGTTTGTTTTGAGACAGGGTTTCTCTGTGTAGTTTTGGTGCCTGTCCTGGATCTCATTCTCTAGACCAGGCTGGCCTCGAACTCACAGAGATCCGCCTGGCTCTGCCTCCCAAGTGCTGGGATTAAAGGTGTGCGCCACCACCGCCCGGCTGTTTTAAACATTCTTAACCCACTGCCCCCATGTCAATCCTCTCCATGGAGGTGGAGTTGCTTGCTTGATCTCTGAGCAACCACGTGACTCAAGGACACTTACTCATTTTCATCCACATATTGGAAGAGACTAGTGAGAAGAAAGGTCCTATTTTCTCTCTCTCCCTCTGCTATGGTAATGGACTTACTTGGACATCCCAGTATCTGGTGAGTTTGGTAAAACAGACCAAGCCAAGCTTAGCTCAGTCTTTGCTCTTGCACCAGGGACACAGGAGATGACTTGCTGACAACATTCTTTTTTCTCCGCCCATGTGTGGCAAGCTTTACCAGTGTTCCAGTTTTCCTTCTGTTGCTGTGGTAAACACCATGACCAAAACAACTTCGGAAGGAAATGGTTTATTTCAGCTTACAGTTTATAATCCTTCATGAAGGGACGTCAGGGCAGGAACTCTATGGAACTGAAGTAGGGAAAATGGAGGATGGTTATCTATTTGATTGTTCTCCATGGTTTACTTAGCCTGATTTCTTGTACAAACCAGTGCTCCCTCTCAGAGCTGTCACAACCCATAGTGAGAGCCAGAGGGAGAGCCATCATCTGGGCTCTCCCAAATCATCCATCAATCAAGAAAATGCCCCACAGGCTTACTTACTTACAGCTTGCTTATGAGATGTCCAATGGAGGCATCTCCTCAACTGAGTTTCCTTCTTCCCAGATGCCCCTAGCTTGTGTCAAGTTGAAAAAAAAGATAACTAGCACACAGGGGTAGACACCAAGGAAATAGGCAGGCTGATGATGATCAGCATCAGACACTAGGCGGTTGGTAAACCTGCCTATGTCATGACCAGCTAATAACAAGTCGACCTGTTTTCAAAACCCACCTGTGTTCATTATCCACTCCTTAGAAACAAGTTATAGGGCTTAACAACGCAAGACACACATTTATCATCATTTCACAGTTTTTGTTAATGAAGACTCTACGTAGCTTAGCTCCTTCCCTACTTCAGTGTGTCTTATAAGGCTCCCATGAAGCTGTGAGGCAGGGGTAAGTTTTCATCCAAAGGCTGGACTAGAGAAAAACCTACTTCTAAGTTCCTGTGGCTATTGTTGGGGTCCCTTTCTTGGAAGACATTAGACAGAAGGCCTAAGATCTTTAGTGGGTTGTTGACAAAAGCTGCCCTCAATCTCTTGCCACTGGAATGTCTCTGCACTGAAGCCCCTTCAAAGTCTGTGAGAGAAAGAGTGAGTAGAGTCTGTTGGCAAACTGGAAGCTGCAGTCTTGTGTGACATAATCACAGAAGTGATATCCCAGCACAGCTGTCACAATCCATCCATCTGAAGCAAATTATAAGGTCTTCCCCACACTCTGGGGGAAGGGATTATACAGGGATCCCCAGGGGGTTCATATCACTGAGAGCTATGTCAAAAGCTGCCTTTCCAGCAAGTCCTGGTATGAACTAGAATGTTCTCCACGAGCTCATGTTTGCAGTGCTCTGTCTGAGGCTTGTGACACTCCTTTGGGAAGTTGTGATGCTTTAGGAGACAGGGACTAAATGGTTAAAGGTTGTTAAGGGTGAGTGTTTGAAGATATAACCCCTCCCCAGATCCTGCGTCTTGTCTAGGCAATGTGAACAGAAGGACATCAAACACATCTGCTACCAGAGATGGGGCTGCCTCACCTGCCTAGTCATAATGGACTTGACACCTCAAAACTGTGAGTCAAAATAAGTTCTTGAAGTTGCTTCCCTCAGATATTTGGCACAGAAAAGAGAAAAGTAATTGATATAGTTCCCAGCCAATTGCTACCAGTACCTGTCCACACTCAGTTCCAATATGAAGAAGAATGGGCTACTGTCTATTAAGCTCCCTCAAACAGCTGAGTTTCACCCCTGAGATGATTCAGTGCATATCTGGGCAACCAGCAGAACCAAAACCCTGACTGATCTTTAAGTGGCTTCTTTATGTACCAACACAGTGTGAGGCAGAATCTCGCTGAGGCTATTAACCTTACCCTGCAGGCAGTCTTCACTTCACCTTTCGTTGGGGAAACTTGAGAGAATTCATCCCATGTCCTCATTCAGGCCAATGATCTCACATAACCACATGCTAAGGCCAAATGTGTATTGTCATGCCAGCTCTCAGGAGACAGAAATACTGAAGACTCATGTGACGCTGGGCAAATAGCCCTGGAGACTATGTGGCGCCCAAGTCCAAACTGTGTCTTGGTCACAGAGAAGCACTGAGAAGTGTGCCGGGTGCTTATCACCATGCAGGTCCTTTCCATCCTGAAGTGTGTCCAAAGGGTAAGATGGCTGAATTACACCACCCCACCTGTGGTCAGGAAGCAGGCTCAAGTGCTGTGCGTAATATAGTGACATTTACATGCTGCAAACAGGCTCCAGAGCTAAATTGGAAGCATCAAAGTATCACTTGCAGCATTTGTCTTACCCTCCAAGACATTAAAATTAATAATAGGCTACAATAAAATAATTATGGGTAGATTGACATGTCACCAGGACACGTACATGGCCGTATGTATGGGAAGTTTTATAAAAATGTGTTTGGCTTGACTGCTAAGTTTTTACTTGCTGCTACCATTTTCATTTGATTATTAACAACTTTATAAACTTTGGGTGTCATGGGATATTTGTACACTGTGTGAAAATGTATTGCTGTGATTAGTATAATAAAAAAAAAACTGAGTGGCCAATAGCTAGGCAGGAGGTACAGGCGGGACTTCCAGGCAGACATAGAACTCTGGGAAGAAGAAGGTGGAGTCACCAACCAGATGTAGAAGAAGCAGCATGGACAGTATGAAGAGAAATAAGCCATGCAACAGAACGTAGATTAAAATAAATGAGTTAATTTAAGTTATAAGAGCTGTTAGGACAAGCCTAAGCTAAGGCCAAGCCTCCATAATTAATAAGTCTGTATATCGTTATTTGTGAGCTAGTGGCCAAAAGAAAGTCTTACTACATTTGAGTTTTTACCTATAATGCCAGTGGTTGTTCCATAAGGATTATAGACTAAAAAGAAAATAATCTATAGAACACAAATGCATGTCTTTGAGAATGCAAAATCATGGGTATAAGCATTGTCTACATTTCAGAAGACTCCCAGGTGATTTGCACACACAACAGAATCAGTGGGATACTACTCCAAAGTATTTCTTTATAAAACTGATTAGTGAGTCCAAAGAAATAAAATCTCAATGCATGTATATGTGTGTATGTGTGTGTGTGCATGTGTGTGTGGTAGTAGTAGTACAGAAACTAGAGATTACAGTATTATTCCAGCAGTCTTCCAGGAGAGATATCAAGGCTGATGGAAGGCCCTAGAACTAAACCTTCTCAGCCCTCCTAAATGCAGCCTGTATCCAACTCACTTAACTGTGATCTTTTTTCCCCGTGGGAGCTGGCTTTGCCCTTAAGCTTTGAAAATATATTAGGCAGATGATTTATTACCAACCCCAGGAAGGGGCCTCCATGCTACATCAAATAGCTCTGCTAGAGCTCTTGTTGATGTTGAACTGGTTTGCCAATTAGTTCCACAGTTAGAAATAAAATTTCAAATGCCTATCTCCTCAGAAAGGATATATAAAATCTGCAGTAAGCTCGTAGATGCAACACCAGTTATTTGATTACTAAATACTTTAGGGAAAAGGTGAGGCAGGACATCCCTCTAGGCACCTAAAGTAGGAAAGAATAAAGCAACTGACATAGCAAAGATGAAAAGGAAACCTGGTACCCACATAGTATGTTGTGTGAGCAGGATTCTAGATTGACACAGCAATCTGCCCCCATATCCTGTCCTATGGAGTGGTATTTGTTACTGAGGCAGATTTTAGAGTCTAGGAATACTTGGTGTGTATATTACAAAGTCCTGGGTGCCTCTAACTAGTACCTACACTTGTTATCCTCTACATGACTACTTCTACTACAGCCTAAATCATCCATGGCAGGAACACTGAAGTATCCCTTTAATTGTGGACGTTGTTATGTGTGCTTGCTTTTGAGACTGGCATATATGACCCTTTTTCCAATATTACCAATAAAGTTTTGTGTGTGGATTTGTTTGCCTTCTACTTAAGTTCTAAGCCAAATGCATCCGGAGGACAGTACTTCCTCTCCAAAGTGGAAAAACGTCAAAAGTTAACCATTAACCTAGGAATGGAGAGAAGCTCAGAGAACCAACCATAAATTGGTCAAACTCAAACTGAAACATAGATGGCGGCTGGTTGAAATTCTCAGGAAAAGACTGCTGTTCTGTTTATTTGGACTTGGAATTTAAAGCATGGAGTTGGGATGGCCATTTTGAAACCACAAAGAGACATCCTTAATAGAATGGAACTCAGTAGAACTTAAGTTTAGTGACTGAAAAGGCATACCCTGGTCCATATGCCTCCCTGAACATCCATTTCAAGCCCCACCCAAAGCCAGTCCTAGACTCATTGCATTCCAGGAGGCAAGAAATAGTTCCTTCTGCTCAGGAAATCAGCCCCTCAACTATATCTGTTAGAACCAACTGAGTCTTAGCAAATAAATCTATTCTCACATGAATATCTTAAGAAAAAAGGGGAAATGTTGGCTTAAATACTGGCAAATAAAGAAACAATACAAAGTTCAGAGTACAAAGTGACATAAAATTAGGCATAAATCTTCCTCAGAGGTCCATGCATCCTTCCTTTCTTCCTTCTTTACTGTATGCAAGTTTCTGTAGATGAACATAGAGCTCAAAAACAAACAACTATGAGTTCTGTAGTTAATAAAAATTTGATTCATCTGTGACCATGATAACATTATCCATTACTTAGGTAAAATGTCAAAATATTTCCAATGGAGCATTTAAATAGTCACTGTATTTTATAGATAAAGATTAGATTTTATTAAAAAAAAAAAAACAATGGCAGCTGTATCATGCCTTCTTAAATACTTTGTCCTATTATTCAAGTCTGATTTCTATAGAGAAAGATGTGAGAACAGAATAAATGAAGGGGAAAATTAAGTGGAATTCTCTAAGATGCCTGGAAACAAAATTTAATAGTATTAACTATAATCATTCTAGACACTTGAGAATGCCTGTGTGTCTTCATCATGTGTATTATAATATTGGAACCAAGGCTACTTCACAGACATTAGGTGTGTACAACACATAAGTATCAAGAATAAATCAGAGCTAAGGTTACTGACAGTGCATAATGTAATACAAGGCATAGAGTGGCATCTGTTTCAAGCCACATGAGACACTTGCCACCCTAAAGGAAATGCCAGTCACAAGTCCCAAATTACAAGTGTCCACAACACCAGAAACTTCCAGTATGTCATTGCGTTTTGGAGACTCTGCAAAAATGTATCTGTATATGGACTCATTTTAACACTGATCCATTTTTTAGAGGAAGCTAAGTATTCTGTAGCAAATCAGGAATGAAAGTTGCAGCCAGTAAAGATGGGAGAGAAAAAAAGATAGCTTATCCCTTACTGCTGGCAAAGCCAATTAGGCGTATCTTTGTTTCATGACAGCTATATAAAGAATTGGGGAACTGAGAGCATGGGCATTTGATACGGATGTGCAAACTAATTCTTTCTGTTGGCTCACATAAACAACATTTCATGGAATATCCGGTAGATGGTTTTTGGCTTTGCTTCCCCAAACCATGTAAGGCAATGCAATTTAATACATGCACTGGTTTTTTGTCTTGTATCCAAAAAAAAAAAAAAATACAAGTGCTTACTCAAATAGAAAATTTAAGATGGGCTGAAGTGCCAATCCTAGTCTATTGGATTATTCAATCTGAAATTTAAATCAAGCTCACATTTGCCTTGTGTCCTTAATAGCTTTGACTAGCTGAATTTCTTGACTAGCTGAATTTCTGTCATGGATAAGCAATATGCAAATTTAGCTCCAACATGAACTTTTAAATTCTGTAATTATTTATTTCATTGCATTTAACCTTTTGCAATGTACTTACCAATCTTTTTCTTCTCCTAAACAGTGAGTTCCCAGAGAGCCAGAGTTTTGTGTGTAGTAATGTTGGCAGCTCTATCCATATGCACTGGAAACTCAACTTTTCATGAAAAAAAAAAAGTTAATATTGGCTTCTACACAGAAGTATATGAAACATTTTTGTCAATATTTTGAGGGTACCTTACAGGTAAGATTAAGTATTCTAGCAGTTGCTCATCTGTTTTTACAAGACATTATTGTGGGAAGTCTCTAAAACACAAGAACACTCACACCCTGCACTCTAAATCATACAAATGCTAGCTCTGTCAAGCCTTTACCACTTCACAACCACCTTATGAAAGAGTGATAGACCATGCAACGATCACAAATAGCTGGGGCTTACCATGCTTCATAGTTTCAAGCTCCTACAGTATGCTACCTAAACATCGTGCTTGCTAGGAGCATACAGAGTCCATCCATATGTCAATGTCCATGAGGTGACTCAGAGAGAAATGTCAAGACCAGAAAGGCAGCAGAAAGGTGGCTCAGGTCACTAAAAGCTTTGACTTTCTTGGTTTTGTCACATAGTTTTTAGAGATCAACTACATAAACCCATTCATTCTGAAGGTAGCTGTGGGAAGGAGTTAGAAGAGGTCTTAAATTGGGATATTAGCTAGCCCAGTGGGGTTAGCAAGAATGAAACAGTTGAACCAACAAACTTCCACTGGTTTCCTGAGGTAACAATGACATAGAGGGGGAAATATGAGCATTTTCTACGACAACTGGACAGACTTTGCTAGACAGCTGTTACCCAGAACAGACAAATAATTAATAGCAACTAATTCTCATTTGGACCCATAAAATAACTGAACATTTTTATAAAGTTACAGTAACTTTATAATTTATAAGGGATTTTGTGGCATATAAAAATGGAGGAAATTATTCTTCTAAAAAAGTCAGGGGAAGACATGATTTGGCATAAGTTGAAGTTGATTTTAATTATGTTCTACAAAGACTCTATATTGAGCTGAAGAGTAAGCAAATAGAATGTGACACCAACAAGGGGAATACCACGAGGGCTGCATTTATTGACACATTTTAGAACTCCTGACCTGTTTTCCCAGAGCTCTTTAAAAGATACAAGGTTGGAGTGGAATGCTTGGACTAGTTGTCAGAGCTGGGAGACAGTTAAAGCCAGCTTTCAAAAGACAACAGTAGGAAATAACTCCTCAAAGATAATTTAGGAAGAAAAAGTATTTCTTCTGTTATTTCTAGTTCTTCTAATATTTTCCCTGAAAAAAAAAAAAAAACCCTATAAAAAGGAAGCTGGTGACCATCTTAGAAACCATTGGTTTTGCGATTTGAAGACTGTTTCTTTTAAAATAATACTTGAAGCCAGACATCCACAAGGACAGGAGGACATAGAGTACAATAGGCGAATGCTCTCCACATGCTACACAAATACAATAGAGCAGCCTCACAGAGTCCACGGTATGAACATAGCTATGAGATGGTGCAGTGCTCATGTCTTCATAGCTGTAGTTTCTTCTGTCTCATGCTTTAAACTCATAGAAAGTCAATTTATGTTCTGCAATTTATAATTCTTTTTATCATCTCAACATCTGTTTAGGCTTGTAAGCCTTTTTCTACCTATTAAAGATGAAGAATCTATGCTGCAGAACACCCCCAATGACTGCCAATATCACACTCACAATGTATAAAATACTTGCGAAAGCAACACTTGTATATTTTTTCACTAAATGAGGCCATTTCTCAAAACTTTAAATAGAGTGAAATGCTCACGTTTCTAAATTCGTTAAAATTACTCTATGGCATAGGTACTTCAGTCATTACCCTGTAAAAGCAATCCCTATGGATGACTGTTTCGGCTTGACACTATCAAAATATTTAGGCATCAATATAGAACCAAGAAATCTTATATCTGCATGTTGCATAAATTTTCAAGTCAGTCAAAATATTTGAATCAGCAAATATGTGTAAAATGTAAATAGGTGATAAAACACACAGTAAACACTGGAAGTCCTAGAGTTGAAATTAGAAACACCATACTTTCTAACACAGGCTCTATTTGGGGGTCCAGAAAGAACATTTTTTGTTCATTAGGACCTATGATGGTTTGGACATGCTCTCACAAGTGTTCAAGTGCTAAAAGCTTGAACTCCATTGTATTAGTATTAGGGTGTGGGGAACTTACTAAAGATCATTAGGAGCATTTCTCTTGGGGGGTTAACATTGGTCACATGCAGGATGCTAGATCTAATGAGAATGGGTTGTTTTAGAATGATACAAGGCATCATGGTCTGGGACCCTCCTATTCCTTTTGCTTCTTTGCCAGGTAGTAACTCAGGTAAGAGGTCTTGACCAGAGACCAAATAGACAGAGGAGTTTACTTAGAGCTTCTACCTCACAAACTGTGAGTTAAATAAACCTCTTTTCTACTTGAGTATCCAGTTTCAGGTATTTTGTTATAGCAACAGGAAATGAAGACTACATATTATCCTTCAACTGTAAAAAGAAGAGCAAACTATTTTGCTCCATCTTGAAGAAGTCATTTCTTTGTTGTTGCTGTAGATACTTTACCACGCTTTTCAACATAACATGGGCATCTCCTAAATATTTAAAATCAAGTGGCAAGAAAAAGTTTACCCTGAAAAGAATGTTAACTAGCTTGAGCTACCAGGACAAAACACCAGAGAGTGAATAAACAGTTGCTTTATTTTCTCACAGTGTGGTCAGGTTCTGGTAAGAGCCCTCCTCCTGGCTTAAGATGGCTGCCTTCAGGGGGTGTTCTGTCATAGGAGTGGGATGAGAGAAAGGTGTGGAGTAGAGTGAGGTGGGGAAGATGGGAAGAGAGAAGAGAGAATGGAGAGTCTCTTCTTCTTCTTCTTCTTCTTCTTCTTCTTCTTCTTCTTCTTCTTCTTCTCCTCCTCCTCCTCCTCCTCCTCCTCCTCCTCCTCCTCCTCCTCCTCCTTCTCCTCCTTCTTCTAGACCATATACCTGTGGGAGTAGGTTCTCACCCTTATGACCTGCTTAACCTAATTACTTCCTCAGCATGTATTTGAAGATGCAGTCACTGCAGGGCTTAGGACCTTGATGAGGAATTTCAGAAGAACACAAGTTATCCCATAAAAAAAGGATAATTGTTCCTTTACTTTCTCTGTCTTTAATCTGTTCACAAAAGCCAAGCTTTCCCCCCCTCCAACTACTTAACTCTTCTAAGAGAATCTTCTGTGTCCACTGTGGGACTCTCCACCTTGCTAGCTTTCTGCCTCTTGAAGGCTTGAGTGTTGCAGGTCTGGATGACAGGGTGTGGGAGCTTTTCTCTGGAGTGCCAGCCTCACCCCACATTGCCTGATATAAATTGATCCAAGTATTTAAAAACATATCTTCAGTCTTGGGGAATGGATTGTATCACTTTATTTCCTCCTGGAAAATAGAGGATGAATATGATTTGGATAGAGCTTTTTGTTAAAAGAAAATTAAGAATTAAGCCAGTCATTCTATTTTTTAAACCTCCTTTGCAACCTAATATTTCTTCATCCCTGCCATTTCAAAGATCTGTTTGTCCAATGCAGAGTGGTCAGTCTTGAACCCAGACATGCATGAACAAAAAGGGATTCAGCAGGTTCCGTGTGTGCGTGTGCGTGTGTGTGTGTGTGTGTGTGTGTGTGTGTGTGTGTGTTGTGTGTGTGTACACATACATATATGTATATAACAATAATGATTAAAGAAAAAGAGACTATCAACTTGAAAGTGAGGAGGCATGGGGGAGTATCTGGGCGGAGCTGGAGGTTAGAAGAGAAGAGGGACAGTGATGTCATCCTATTTCTATTAAAAACACATTTTTTAAAGATCGGACTCCCTTGTTGTGTGGATCTTCTATGAGACTGCTTAGTCTGTAGCTTCTCTACTGTTTGGTGTTCCACAGTTCATCAAGATATTTTACAAGTGATCTTTTTTGGTTAAGTTTGTCCCTGGTTGTACTCATTTCTCTAGTACCACAGTTAATTTTTTTTCTTCGGTTACTGCTAATTAACAAATGCTACATTTTACTAAGAGTGCAGTGTGAGCCACTCTGTGCATCAGAGGGCCAGGGTCGGTTTTCTCCTTCCCCATGTGGGTCCTGGGATGGAATGGTTTGGTGCCTTTACCAAATCAGCCATCCCATAGC
>CABHPP010146767.1:21239-41840 GCA_902168425.1 Peromyscus attwateri | reverse complement strand
GTTGGTTGGTTGGTTGGTTGGTTGGTTGGTTGGTTGGATGGTTGGTTAGTTGGTTGATTGGTTGATGCTGTAGGATGCCAAGGAATACATATATGGATTCTTAGACACATTAGACACCTCCCAAGAAGCAATGACCCAGATCCTTACTTATTTTTCTCAGACAACTATCTATAAACAGTGGCTCTCGGTTATTCACTAATCACTTACCAGAAAATTATTCATTGCCAAGGACCAGATACTCATTGCCAACCATGCTCTCAGGCAGCTTCCGGCCAAACACGAAAGAGATGACGAGAGGCTGGGAAGATGGTTCAATTGGTAAAGTGTTCACCACACAAGCATGGGGATCTGAGTTTGATCCCCATCACCCATGTGAAAAAGTCAGACACGGTGACACACATCTGTGATCACAAGCGAGGGACGTGGAGACAGAAGGGTCTTCTGGGCTTACAAGCCACTCTAGCCAAATCAGGAGTTTCCAGTGAGAGGCCCTGTCTCAAAAAGTAAGGAGCAGTAGAAGTAGTGCAATTGAGTAAGACACCTGACCTTGGCCTCTGCTCTCCACAGGCACATACATACATACATACATACACACACACACACACACACACTCACACATACATACATTCACATACAGAGAGAGAGAGAGAGAGAGAGAGAGAGAGAGAGAGAGAGGAGCAGAGAGTCGAAAGATGGAAAGGAACAGAGATGGGGTACACAATGAATCAAGGATAATGAGGTCTTTAGGTGAATGTTCAAATAGGGTGTAACAGAAGCACGGAAGGAGAGTTCACCAGAAGTGTGCAGTCAAGGAAGGCAGCCTGTGAGCTGATCACAGCAACTGCTTGAAAAAGAAAGACCCAGGCCTAAGAGGATGTGATACAACAGTGTAGGTATGGCTGACCCAGTGAGCGTCAGCACAGAGTGACAGACAACCACCTTGAGTGGCCAAGTCATGTTACACAGGGCCTTGAAAAGCATGTTTTAAACTATCAGGTTTACAGGAAGTCCAATGGGTAGCCACCAAGCTGATGTAAGCTAATAAGCGACACCATGAGAACTGCCTATAAGAAAACCCGCTCTGTCTCTCATTCTCAACTGTGAGTCTATAGTCTTCAATATCACTGCCAAAGTAGCTCCCTTGCCCTTTCAGGTCAGCGGCAGCACAAATCATGGACTTCCACATGGTTTCTGGTGACAGCGTGGACCACGGACATCCACATGGCCTCCAGCACGGGCTGTGGACCTCAGCATGGTCTCTGGCGGCAGTACAGACCAAAGACATCAATATGGCTGTTGGCCACAGCAAGATCCATGGACACCATCATGGCTCTAGTACAGGCCACAGACATCAACATGGACTCCGGTGACAACACAGGCCACCACCACCACACCACCACCTCCCAAAAAGGAAACAGTCTAGGCAAGAAGTCATTAAAGAAAACTCTTAAAAATTGTGACAGGGAAGCTGGGTGGTGGTGGCGCACGCCTTTAATCCCAGCACTCGGGAGGCAGAACCAGGCAGATCTTTGTGAGTTCGAGGCCAGCCTGGTCTACAGAGCGAGATCCAGGAAAGGCGCAAAGCTACATAGAGAAACCCTGTCTCAAAAAAACAAAACAAAAAATTGTGACAGGGGTCCTCAAGTGTAGCTCTTTACAGTTGATGGCTTTGGGGGTGGGGATGGGGAAGAACTCAGTTTTCTTTAAGGGGCTGGCCTCTGAGAGTCTGACCATGCTCCAGTGAGTATATGGGCTACACAAATTGGACTTGGTATTTTTTTAATTTATTTTTCTTTTCTTCAAGGGAAATCACAAGGGTTGGGGGTTATAAACCTGGGAAGTAAAAATGCTCGGGGTGCATTATGTGAAACTCCCAAATAATCAATAAAAAGATTATGTTAGAAAAAAGAAAAGCCACTCTAGTACGTAGGTGGCTGGTGGACTGGGAGAAGAGGTGTCCAGGGGAAAACCTGATGAGAAAAGGGAAGGGCAAGTGCCCCTCTGCAGAAGGGGTGGTACCAAGAGGGACGAGTCTTAGCATTTGGTGAGTGGATTAGTTCAAGGTCTAACCCCAGCTTAAACAATTCCACTCTTTTCTTGAAGAGGAAACAGAACACTGTCAGGTTACAAACAACCCAGCTGAGCCAAAATGAGTAATGCTACACATAACCAAATTTCAAATACTTAAATCGTGTTTGAAGTTGTGGGCACTGTTTATCATGCACGTCCTGATGATGAACCGTCTGGCTAGGGGCATCCATCTTCCTTTACTGCACGAGACGGTAGGCCACTCATCTTTGCCCTCCTGCCCCAGGCAGAGTGCTCGGCTCGTGAAGCTCAGCAAACATTAGTTTAGGGGCAATGAAGTGTAATCGGGGATGTGATTAGGTCAAACGTGCCAAATAAACCTTGTGAAATGAGTGGGACAAAAATAGGTCTCCTCTGCCCCATCTGACTTAGGGAACAAATGACAGCAGAAAATTGAGCTAATTTTCTGAATGGAAAAATAAAGGAGGGTCGAAGCCAAAGAGCTGCTGGGAGAAATGCTTAAGAGCAGTGTTAATAGAGCCCCCCAGTGATAGCCGTGAGAGGATGAGAGGAAAATAGAACCAGGGAGGGAGCTGGGCTGAGGGAAGCTGGAGCGCAGCGGGGGCTCAGGGAATGAGAAATTCCATAAATAGCCAGTCTCCACTCGAGAACAGAATTCACTGGTGCCCAGGACCCAGGGAAGTGGGTCACGTGCCACCGTGATGATGGCTCCAGGTCAGGGGTCACACCTCTGGTAATCCCGTCAGCTATTTTCTTCTAATCCCTGAGAATTATTTTCCAAAGATGTGAACATCTTAATTTATCTGTCTTAGTTAGGGTTTCTATTGCTGTGGAGAGACACCATGACCATGTCAACTTTTACAAAGGAAACATTTCATTGGACCTGGCTTACAGTGTCAGAGGTTCAGTCCATGATCATCATGGCAGGAAGCATGAAAGCATGCAGACAGACATGATGCTGGGGAGGGAGCTGAGAATTCCACATCTGGGCTGGTAGGCAGCAGGAAAAGGGAGAGCTCCAGCCACTGAGCCTGGGCTTGAGATTCTGAAACCTCCAAGCCCACCCCCAGTGACACATTTCCTCCAACGAGGCCACACCAATACAACAAGGCCACAAGATTTAATCCTTTCAAATAACGCCACTCCCTATGAGCCTGTGGGGGCCATTTTCATTCAAACGACCACATCATCTGAAGTCAATTAAATCTCTAGTTCTTACCTAACACAGACCCCAACGGATAATAGATTCTGAGTGCATATGAAACAGATTTTTTTTAATTTTTTAATTAGCATACACAGTGAAGTTTCATTATGGCGCTTTCAAACAGAATGTATTTCTGGTTGCCCATTCCTCTGGACTCTCTGCTCCCCACCCCCTCCCCACTTTGAACTCTTCCACTGACTTCTTACCTCCCTTTCTGTCCTGCATGTCTTACCACCCTCCCTCTCTTCAACACCTTTTCCTTTTTCGTTTCATTTCTAACCTGGAGGCCTAGAGCCACACTTACACCCACAAATACATACAAACTTCATGAGCAAGGGTTCAGGCATGAAAGAGAACATGGGATGGTTTTTTTTCTTCTTTCTAGACTTCTGTGAATATTTCAGTGTTAGATGCACTCAGATTACCTTAACTTTCCACTCCTCTACACACAGAAAAATTAATTTCTCTCAGTTGGAAAACTACATCCTTTCAGTGGAAAAATTGAAGTAATGCCAGGATCATGTTATCATTCAAGGTCCTGGCAACACTGTTTTTTTGGGGGTTTTTTGTTTTGTTTTTCCATTTCTCTGTCCATATAACACATATACATATGCCTATACACACACACACATTTTTACATTTTCATGAACTTTGAGGTCTGGAAGGATGGCTCAGCAGCTAAGCACAGTTGTCACCAACCATAATCACCAGTCTCCAAGACCCACATGGTCACAAGGAGAGGACCAACTCTTTGAGCAAGCTGTCCTCTGGCTGCCACACACACACCTTGGATTGTGGGCCTATTCACACGTATGAATAAATAAATTCAAGAGTAGAAGAGCATTGAAGTGCCGAAGGACGGCACAGCCAGTCAACGCGCTTGCAACAAAGTCTGCTGATCTGAATTCTATCCCCAGAACCCACAAAATGGATGGAGAGAACCAATGTCATCAAGCTGTCCTCTGACCCACCAGCACGTGTGGACCTACACAAACATGCACATATGCATACACACACACACACACACACACACACACACACACACACACTAAAAATGTAACTACAATTTTAAATTTTCATGGAATTTGGCTGCCCCGACCTCCTGACTCTTCCTCTACATATCTATGATACTTGTTTCCTTCTACCCTTGACTGTGGAAGCGTTTTGGTAATATCCTGTGGGTCTCACGCTCTTTCAACTTCTGGCAAAAATCTTCCATTAGCACTCTACTTATTCCCCCTCTTATCACATTGCCTTCACTGCGACAATTCACATTTCTGACATCAAAAACACCCATCCACGGTGTGCACGTGACTGCCTCTCGCATGCCTTCATTTTAAATGGTGGCTCTACACACCTGACTGTACTCCGTGCTTTCGTTTTTTAGTTTCCTGCCCTGTCTGTTCAAGTTTCCACTGCTTCTTGTGGCTGACAAGCTTTTCCTATAATTTAGAATTAGAACAGAATTAAAGCATGCTCAGTTGTTGTATGCCTGGGATGCAAAGTGATCAGGAAGCCATAAAGAGAATTGACCAGACGCCCTGCCTTTTCGGGAGATGCACTTTCCAGGAGCTGTCCAGGGAACTCCTTCCCCATCGCTACAGCTCCAACTTGCCTTGACACCTGCTGTTAATTGGCATCAGGAAACCACACTCACGTGCCCAATTTGGTACCAAGTAAGTCAATGCTTCCTTCTTCTGAAAAGTCTTTTTTTTTTTTCAAGCAGAGTTACATACGACCCAGGCTCACCTGGAACTCACCATGTACCTTGAATTTCTTACCCTCCTGCCTCCACCTCCTGAGTGCTGAGGTTACAGATGTGCACCACAATGCCCAGTTTATGTGGTGCTTGGATTTGAACCTAGGCAAGTGCTCTACCAACTGAGCTGTGGATCCAGCACCTGTACATCACTTCTGTATCTATCGTGAGGTCATTAGATGTGCCAAAAGATACACAACCTACAACTGAAGGGTCCACAGCATGCCCCAAGGTCGGGCATGTTTGCATATGCCTGGCGGACACTTCCACCTAGCCAGTTCCAGGTCAGGATAGCCATTTCTGGGTCAGGGCGTCTCTCGTAACCAGGACGCCCAGCGGACCTGGACACTTCTGCCTAGCCAGTTCCAGGTCAAGATAGCCATTTCTGGGTCAAGGCGTCTCGCGTGACCAGGATCCGTGACGTCATGTGTCCACGCAAGCGCGCAGCATGTCTATGTGATTACGTCGACCTGTACACGCCCTGCCTTCATAAACCACCGCCATGACCCGGACCTTTTCTCTCCACACACGTGTTTCTCCAAGGCCTGGTCACGTTCTGTCCCTTTCCTCTCAATAAACTCTTATTAGCGGATTCTGTCGTGTTTCGTGACATTTCCTTGCAGGGTAACAGCGCACATAACTAACAACAGCCCCATGCCACTCCACATCCTCTCCTATTCCAAATGCCACAGCACTATGACCAACTTTCTCATTTTTCCCTGTTAAGTTTACCCCTACAAATAATACACTTGCTCAGTGTACTCATCTATTTCAGACTAACCAACAGCTACATTTTTAAGGAATCCACAATTGCAATGAAATTATTAATAGGAATTGTCCTATAAGAGGTTTCACAATATCATAGTTATTGTCTTCTTAGAACACAGGGAGGATTTTTGTTCCGTACATGGTTATACTCTTTGATCACTGAATAGCCAGAGGTTTTAAACACTTAGAAGCCATAAGACTTGCAACTTGATAACAAGGCCATTTGATTCCACTGAAGTTAATGAAATGGAGGACAAAGGGGGACTTAAAATCAACTTGTCTATTATTTTACTTATTCATCATACTGGAAATATCTAAAGCCTGGGGTGTTCTAAGGGGAACTCACACTGGTACTTACATTGCCTTCAGTGGCCATAATTGAAGTCAGGCTGTCAGATACAAAAGCTGGAAAAGAAAAAGAGTTTCAGTTAAGTGTAGGTTTATGCTGCTCATAAAAACATATCTGTCGTTATGTAGAGGGAGGAGGTATTGACGTTATGATGGGAAAACTTCACAATAAGGACAATTCATTAATTGATGTTTTTATCTCACCATCAGTAAATCAATGTCTTAACATTGAATTCATAAAATACACCAGTTTTATCTAAACATTGTTAGTGTTTTCAAGGTAATGAACATGACACATATGACGTATACATTTCGTTACATGTGGGGGCTTGGGGTTTTTGAAGACAGGAAAATATTTTGCTCTTAGTGAAGAACAATATGGACACATGGGCAAGGTGGAATTATTTGACCACTGCTGTAATCAGATCTCATAAAGGCAACCAACCCCCTCAGAAAGTCCCAGCTACAATACCAAGAGAAGCTCTTTTTTGGTGACTGCTTTGTAGTGGGTTACCTGAAAAACAAGACACCCTGTGGCTTTGAGAAAAGCAAATGAAAGCAAAAGGAAGCCACTGGAATGCCTGAAAGTAGATCACTTCTTAACCTGCCCAGTGACACCGGCTCAGATCCATTCCTATTGATTTGTTTGCTTACCACACAGGTCCCCCAAATTTAAAGACTGACACCACTTTTTTTTGCAAACTGTATCTTTAATTCTTTAATTTGTTGTTAACAAGGTAATAGGTTTCCTTTGGGTATGCTTATGCAAATATGCCATTATATCTTGTTTTTAAAATGCTTTACCTGGGCCCAGTCTCTGCCTCTCCAGCACTGGGGTTACAAGCACATGCCACTGCACCTGGGGCATTGATATGGGTTCTAAGCATTGAACTGGGGTCGTCATATTTTTGTAGCAAGCATTTTCTCTCTCCAGGCCTAGCTGCACTTATTTTTTTCTACAGACACCATAGTTTCACTTTTCTTTATTTTTTAATAAAACTTCATTGTGTACATTCACCATGCTTTGTTTATACATTTATCTGTTATTAGTTACCTAACCTGGTTCCATGTCTTAGTTATCGTGAATAAAGCCACCATGAAGCACAGATATGCACATGTCTTAGATACACACGTACTACATGCCTGATGCAGGATGACATTACTTTTCAATGTCAAAAAATGTCATATTTACATAGATGCAAATGAAACATTCATTTATAAAAATACAAAAGAAACACAATAAAAAGGCCGACATTATAAGTGCATAATTTTCAATGTATTCACATCAATAGTCACAAACTAGAGAAATTTTCTGTGTATTTACTACACACCAATAAGAAAGTTAAAAAAGGTAACAAGAGTGAAGGAAAATTCAAACGACCTATCCTTAAACATTAGTGCTAAAATAAGCACAAAATAAAACAATACGATTCCCCTTAAGATTAAGCAGTGAAAGCCGACTTTGGAGGCTGGAAGAAGATTGCCATTACAGTTGTGCTGGAGGGCTGTTTGAGAAAACAGCCCTGATAACGGTAATTGTGTAACAACTGAGACTCCTGAGCCTTTGCTGTGTGACATTAAGTATCCTCAGCACTACAATGCCTAGTAGGAAAAGAGTTTTGCAATATATTGCTAATCAAAACATGGGTTGAAATAAATTTCGATTTTTGTTTGGTTGGTTGATTTGGTTTTGGTTTTTCGAGACAGGGTTTCTCTGTGTATCCTGGAACTCACTTTGTAGACCAGGCTGGCCTTGAACTCACAAAGATCCACCTGCCTCTGCCTCAGGCTCTTGAGTGCTGGGATTAAGGGAGTATGCCACCACCACCTGATGGCTTGAAATACATACAGAATTATTACCTTGTGCTTCAATACCTGTAGTCCCAGCACTCTGGAGGCTGAGGTAGAAAGATCACAAGCTATTTATAAAAATTTATTTATGAAAATACAAAGGAAACACAATAAAAAGGCCGACATGTTAAGTGCATAACTTCCAATTTATTCACATCAAAAGTCACAAACTGGCCGGGCGTTGGTGGCGCACGCCTTTAATCCCAGCACTCGGGAGGCAGAGGCGGGTGGATCTCTGTGAGTTCGAGGCCAGCTTGGGCTACCAAGTGAGTTCCAGGAAAGTCGCAAAGCTACACAGAGAAACCCTGTCTCGAAAAACCAAAAAAAAAAAAAAAAAGTCACAAACTGGAGAAATTTTCTATGCATTTACTACACACTGATAAGAAAATATTAAAGTAACAAGACTTAAGGAAAATTCAAACGGCCTACTCTTAATAGAAGTAAATTAAAAATTAAAGGCTTTGTAGTCAGATTGTGTCTTTACAATGTGTTTGTGTGTGTGTGTATGTGTGTGTGTGTGTGTGATAATTCCATTATTTTATGCAAGAAAAATATAACTTTAGAGGATAGAGAGATGGACCAGTGGTTAAGAATGCTTGCAGCTCTTTCAGAGGACCCAAGTTCGTTTCCCATGTAGGGCAGATTCACAACCACCTGATTCTCCAGCTCTAGGGAGTCTGAAGCCCTCCATGGCCCCTGCAAGCAAATACACACATAAACTACCCACCACTCCACATGCAAATAAATAAATCTTTAAAGATTTATACTCAACTTTATACAGAGCCACCCAAACATCAATATTCTGAGAGAAAATAAGTCTGAATATAGTTCCAGAAAGAAAAAAAAAAAGTGCCTACAGTGATTATCCATGGGAACTGGAATAGCCAATCATTTATTTTTATCACCTTCGTTTATTTTCTATAATAAGATTTTATGTGTAAAATAATAATGTTGGGAGAGACTCCTATGAATATTTTATTGACTAAGGCAATGTGTTTTTAGCATCCATTGATTGAGAAAATGCATCATAAGATAAAGATAGTTTGAAGTCAGCAGCACTTTTAGGTAAAGAGGAAAAAATAACGTAGAAGTTAAGAGTGGATATTTTGGACTAGGCTAAAATAGAAGTAAATGCAGTTTGGCAACTTGCTGACTGTATGAAATCTCGAGTAAGTAGCTGATTTGAGGCCTCAGAACACCCATCTGTGAGACGCAGTTACATAATTCATATTACTTTCTTGGGGCTGGATAAAAATTAAATGATGACAGGTCTTCATAAGGCTGAAGGCATGGCCTAACACATAATAAACTCTCATAAATCCTTGTATTGTAAAATATATTCATCACTTAAAGAGGAATGTATTGATAGTCAACTGTGTAAACTGTTTTATAATATATAATACAATCCTTGAAAGCTGTTCTTACTTATCCTGAAAGCTAATTGACCTCTTCCTTATCATAATACAGCGACCTACTTTCTTATGTTTCTTAAATGTGTGCTATGTACCAAACTCACTGGTAATTTTTCTGTGCCAGGCCATATAATTATCAGAGCTTCTTATTTTAAAAATACTATTATTACTCCCTTTTTAAATAAGGAAATTCAGGCAACTGATGGGAAAAGATGTGTCTGAAGTTGAATCTGGACTTACTATTCATTCAAAGTTAGTTCTCTCTCTCTCTCTCTCTCTCTCTCTCTCTCTCTCTCTCTCTCTCTCTCTCCCTCCCTCCCTCCCTCTCCCCCCTCGGGCCCCCCCCCATTGGTTCCTCACCTTCCTTCCCTCCCTTTCTCCCCTAACATACAGGATTTCACTAAATTACTGGTTTGTCCTAAAACTCACTCTATATTCCATGCTAACCTTGATCCTCCTGCCTCAGGCTCCTGAGTAGCTGAGATTACAAAATTGCATCACTAAACCCTACCTGTTCTACCAGTTCTATCCTGGCCACTCCATGTTCCCCACAGGGTATTGTTCATGATGGCCACAGTGTTATACCATTATTCTGTGGGTATTCCTGTACCCTCAGTTGATAAAGAGCCTACTAAATGCAATGGCCAAGACCCAGTCTTCTTTGTGCCCCACTGCCTACCCTGATGAAGGATACAGTCTAGAAGACAGTCTTCAAAGGCTTTCTTGAACTTACAGGCCATACCCTCAGAAGACTTCATTCCATTAGATTCTGAGTCTGTTCTTCAACCAGATTTCTAGAAACAAAACAAGCCTGGAAACGGTGGGAGGGCATGGAAGACCTCCTCCTGCTTCTTCTCAGTGATGGCTTTTATGGGAGACACAGCATTAGAACTGCCTTAGACAATGAAGAATATATTGATCCTGCATATTTCTACTCCTTTCAACCCTCCTCACTGAAAGGATGCCTCTACCTGGGCATCATTCCCCACCCTACTCAACACACTGACTCTTTCTCTTTGATACAGCAAGGCCTTTCTAGTAGAAGACCCGGCCTGGGAACTTAAGAAAAGAGACTATTGTAGATGGAAATTTCTCTGTGTCCTGCTTGGCCCGGCAGTCAGGATGAATCTCTTATAACTTAACTCATTCCTATTAATCTATATATTGCTACATGGCCATGGCAGTACCGGTATGCTGGCATCTCATGGCTCCTTTGGTGGCAGCTGGTGACTCTCCTGACTTTGCCCTCCTTCTCTCTGTATCTCTGCTTCGATTTTCCACCTAGCTGTAAGCTTTCTTGCCATAGGCCAAAACAGCTTTATTTATTATCCAATGGGAGCCACACATAAGTGTGCAGAAAGACATCCCACGGCACTTCCCCTTTTCTGTCTAATCAAAAAGGAAGGTTTTAACTTTAACATAGCAAAATTATATATAACAAAACAGTTATCAAGAAAGAATTACAGTTACAATATCTAGTCTATTTGTTTTTGGCAAAATTAAAGAAAATACTCTATTATCTATCCTATTTTTATGAGTCTAAAGTTTTATATCTAATTTATCTTTTATCATGACTAAGGAAGACTATAATTATAACTATCTAATCTTCAACTCTATCAAAGACCCCAGAAGAATATAATATTATCTGAGTAAACAGGAAGTACATTGTAAGCAACTTCCATAATTCTAGAAATCTAACTGCCTGGACAGTCATCCAAAGTTCCTCTGTAACATTGAGGCATCTATCTTCAGCCCACAGGCCTAGAGTCTCTGTCATAGCTTTCAGTGAAGCAGGAAATTTTAAGGACTGTTCTGCCCATTTTGGCAAAGTTCGTCATGGCAAAGTTTCTCTCCATGTCCTATAGAATGTCTGGCAGTTTGGTTTTTTGTTTTGTTTATTTGTTTGTTTGTTTGTTTTTGCAAAGCAGGAACCTGAAGGACCATCTTGCTTTGCAAATTTCAGTGGTCATCTTTCGGGTTTTTTTTGTTCATTTGTTTTTTGTTTTTTGTTTTTTCGAGACAGGGTTTCTCTGTGTAGCTTTGCACCTTTCCTGGAGCTCACTTGGTAGCCCAGGCTGGCCTCAAACTCACAGAGATCCACCTGGCTCTGCCTCCCGAGTGCTGGGATTAAAGGCATGCGCCACCACCGCCCGGCGTGGTGGTCATCTTTCTATGGGTCCTGCATGTCCAGTTTACATAGCATACTGTTAAGCAGTCCAGGCAAGAGCAGTTTCTTGCCCAAATGGCTAACTTTTGCCATAAAAAGTATCTCATTGTCCAGAAAAGTCTAAGTTCTTAAAACATTTTAAATGCCATATTCTGTAGGTCTTTAAAGTGTTTGAAGATTACCTACCTAATATATCTATGTATACCTAGAAAACTTAACTAACATGACTATAAGTTTGATTATCATAGATGACTAATTATTAATCTGTATTTCTTAATTATACATTATAATTTTTTTTTTTTTTTTTGGTTTTTTGAGACAGGGTTTCTCTGTGTAGCTTTGCACCTTTCCTGGAACTCGCTTGGGAGACCAGGCTGGCCTCAAACTCACAGAGATCCACCTGGCTCTGCCTCCCGAGTGCTGGGATTAAAGGCGTGCGCCACCACCGCCCGGCTATACATTATAATTTTAAATGAGTTAATAACCATAATACCTTAAAAAAGAGTAGAAATATATAGTATAACAAAATTAACATTAAATTTGTATCAATAAAATCCATAGCAATGTAAAATATTTGAAACAAGTTGCTGCTCTTCCAAAGTAGATTCAACAATCTACCCTTTCATCCTATCATATCTAGACCATATGACCAATCATCACTCTTCTTAAGTCTCCACAGTGGTCTTGAGATAAACACCAAAATTCTGAAATCTTTTACAAAGGAGCTGAATACTCATTGCTCAGGATTCTTCTCTGCCATTTTCTTGGGTAGTTTCCATGTCTCTCTGTCTCTCCATCTCCATGAATCATTGTCTTTTTAAAAATAAACTTCCTTAAACATATTTGTCCTAATCACAGGACTTCCGTACACACTTGGTCTTTCACCAAAATGGTTAATACCATCTACTTTTCCCTTCCTCTCACCAAATGTCACTCAGTCAAGTTCTTGAGAAAGGTCAGTCTCTTTAGAATCTAACGTTTCGATGCTATCTAAAAATCTGTCCTTTGAGTCATGAGGTTTTCCTCACTGTAGTTAGTAATTAATTCTGCAGTTGTTTATTATATGACACCCCATCACAATAACTACCTGTGTCAAGTCTCATTCACATATTTATTGATACATCCCCAATCTTTGTACTCTGTGTATTTCAGTAAATATTGGTTAAATAAATGAGTCAAATATAAATAATAGTATCACTTAATTATGAGTTTCCATAAAGAAACCTAAAGATTCTCATTTTTTTTGTTTCATGAAACACTACCATCATGAATAATCCATTAGAAATTCCTTTTTCAATCTGTAGGACATGGGCATGAAACAGTACTACTGCCATACCATCTCTAGTTGAAAAGTAAATGGTAGAAATAACAGTCACTGGCATGGGTGGAGTAGGCAACAGGGTCAGCTGGGGATGAATATTCCCTTTGTTAAGATATCCATCTGTGAGCATTTGTTTAATGATCCCAGAGCTCTATTTCCTTAAGTAACTAGGCAAAACCTAAACTGTAAGGGGCTGAAGAGATGGCTCAGCAAATAAGAGCACTTGCTGCTCTTGTAGAGAACCCAAGTTCAGTTCCTAACACCGACATAATGACCCACAACTGTCTGTAACTCCACTTCTGGGAGAGCCAATGCCCTCTCCTGGCCTATATGGGCACCAGGCACACATATGGTATGCATACTTATATGTAAGTAAACACTCATACATGTAAAATTAAAATAAATACAATCTTTAAAACCTAAAAGTCCACAAAAGTGACTCAAAGATAATTTGTAGAATAGTGAAAATAAGCTGAACTCAATTCATGTTTCTCCTCCATGAAAAACATTCAGCTTTAATTAGGAAGAAATGTGAAGACTGGAGTTGCTGTGTTTCCTAATTGACAGTGAGAACAAACTTCCCTGGCTAACTCAGTTGGTAGAGCATGGGACTCTTAATCTCAGGATCATGGGTTCATGCCCCACATTGGGCACCAGATAATGCAAGAAATCCATGGAGTCTATTTAATGAGCAAGGGAATTTATTAGGGGGTAACTCACTATAGCACCGGTATTTATTGTAGGCTCTGGGAAAGCTGAGCTATGTCCCATGCTGATCTAGAACCATAAGGGAGCAAAGAGAGGGCTGCATACATGCATCCCAGGTCTTAAGGGTCCCAAGTGGCCACACCCCAGTGGCATGTACTTCAAGATCATAGGCAGGTGTAACAGTTACCTGCTCCCTCACTAGGGGTGGTGCATCAAGGTCATACCTAGAAGAGCTACCCGCTACATAGAGGGAACATGGGCAGACATACACTGTTAATAAGAGAGTATAGTTCCAAGGTTTCAGTGAGAATATTATTGTTCACACAATGGTATATGAAAAATAAGGATAGCAGAATTATATGGAAAATAATTGTGTGCTTACTATTCCCCCATCCATCTAAAAATATCAATTAAAGCAAGGTACCTACCAATAAAAGAGTTAAAGGAAGAAATGTTACTTATTTGTTATGTCTTGATAAACAATTTTTGCATGATCAGATATTTTAAAAATGATTAAGATCCTAATGAAAATGTCATAAGACACTTCTGTGTGATTATTGTTATTATTACTATTATTATTATTATTATTATTATTATTATTATTTTAAAAGTAGAGGATGTCTCTCAAGGATTAAAAGCACATACTACTCTTTCAGAAGAGTTTAGTTCCCAGCACCCACATCAATCAGTTTACAACACTCTGCAACTCCAGTTCCAAGGGATCCAACACTCTTTTCTGGACCCTGCACAACCCTGAACTCCTGTGCACAAACACACAAACACATAATTTACCCCTACACAAACACATAATTTAAAAAGAATAAATCTTTAAAAAATGTATTTTTAATTCTTTTCTTTCAACAAAAAATCAAAGAAAAACCTACTTGAGCAGTCTCCTGATCATTAAACGTAGTCGTGAAGGATCACCATAGGATATTTGGCACATGGCTGGCAACATTGCAGAAGTAATAAATGGGACATATGCAAGAGAAGGCTTGAAGAATGTGAGCACTCGAGGAAGTGGGGGAGTGCTGTAGAGAGTTGCCATCTAGACATGGCCAGGCTGCACTCTGTAGCAGTGATTCCCGGCACAAGATTGGGCCCCTCAACATTCCAGCACTGAGAAAGGAGGGTCTCACAAGGCCAAGCTCCTCGTTGAGGTTTTATGGCTGCTTACCAATTGCTAGAGAGAAGCTCCACCCCTCCACGAGGAGCTATAGGCCATGAATGCTTACTGGGAGATTTTCTTTGGTGGTGTAGACACTGGCAAGTTGCCTATCCTCCTGTAAGTTACTCTCATCTGTGGGCTTGTAAATAGCCCTAGTTAAACTCATTGGCTCACCAATTTCAACCAAAAACCACAAAAGTTGAAGTGGAGCCAGCTGAGAAGAAGGGGTTCAGTCAGAGAGGGAAGGAGACAGAGAGGGTAATAGGGTGAAGGTGGTCAATCACATATGTGTAGTAAAGTGTCATAATGGAATTGACTATTGTAAATATTAATATATGCTAATGTGGTATTTCTAAAGTGCCCAATGCATTTTATTTATTTGAAAAACATTTTTTTTAATTTTCACATATATAAAGACCAACAATAAGATTATGATTAATTTTGAATTCTTTCAACCTAGCAATAAACAGCATTCATTCATCATTGTATTCTGCAGTAAGAGAGAAAGAGCCACATCTATGTCATTCAGTGGTATGCATTCAACAAAGATATTTATCCATTGTACTTATGCTCTACTGGGCAAGTATGTAATATGTTCATGTTGCTTGTTAAATTATTTATGAATTATTCATATTAATAAAATATTAATATGATATAATAACTGGAACAATATCTCACTCTAAATCATTTTGTATAAATAATTATTCCACCAAAAAATCTGATTAATTTTTATTTAAACTTTTATGCTAGAACACAGGTGTGAGTATTACCAACAGATGACCAAGACTAAACATATTATGTACTAGGATATGTACAGGAGGAAAAAGAATAACAATTTGAGTTTCAGGAGAAAAAAAAATATGTAAAGTTTTGTAAGTCCTGAAGATAAAATTTTTTTAATGCTGGAACTCATCAAATGTTGTGTGATATTTTGATCATGTTGTGACAAATAAAGCTTGCTTGGAGTCAGAGGGCAGAGCTAGCACTAGCCGACCAAAATTAACCACAGAGATTTTAGAGGACTGTAGACAGATAGGACAGGAAGAGGTAAGGTGGGGCAGAGAGGGATCTCAGCCTCTTTTTGGAGGAAGGAACAGAGCGGGTAGGAGAGGACTGGTGGCTTCTCTGCTTCTCTAATCCTTCAGGTTTTTACCCTGATATCTGACTCCTGAATTTTTATTGATAAAGAATAATTAGATTAAGGTTTCAATCACATCTTTGTGGTATTTATTATATATAAACAATGATAGAGATTACAGTGTTCTAAAAACCACATTTTTATATGTATAATATAAACCTTATGTGACAATTCTAGGGTGCCAGAATAGCCATGAGGCTTCCAGATTATTTTATTGGTGCAAAAACAAAACTATATCTAAACCTTAACCTAGTGCGCTAAAGTATATGGATTAGAGGCAAACAGATTCGTGTTTAAATCTCAACTCTGTCACTTGCTAAATATACAAACTTGTGAGAATCACTTAATTCATCTGATTAGAGGGTACCTCACCAGTTAAACAGAAATAATAACAACCAGCTCATGGGGGTTTTGTAAAAAAACGAAATGAAACAGCTTATGTAAGCACTCAGGCACAGTGACTACTCAGTAGGTGGGAGCAATTGCCTAGAATGGGAACAATTATCCAGAAATAGGTTTGCCATACAAAACTACTCTTCCAAATGGAATGAGTACACACTTAGGAGGCTTGGGCAGGTGTGGTAATGGGCTTCATCAAGGGGAACTGCTCTCACACTCTGAGGCTGATTAAAATCCCGAGCCGGATCTCCCCAAAACATTTTTGGAGCCTTGTTTCTGATCTCAAGAGGACACTTTTCTCAGTTCTACTGATGACAGTCATTAGAGAACTTCTTCAGACCCAAAAGCACGTGGCATAGCCACATCAAGGATGTGCACTTTTTTTTTAGGTTTGCGACATGAAACATATCGCATTCCAAAGTAGAAAGCATAGTTCATTGTCAACGAACCCTAGAGTTGCACTCGAAGAGGCTTTACTTACATACACAGATGAAGAATCATCCCATTCCGTGTTGAGCACAAACATCCTCCTTATACCAAATGCATTCTAGCTGCTTTAGATACTATTTGGTATGTTAAGTCGGAAATGTCCACTCTGGTCCCGTGTCATTTTGAAACCAGGAAATAGAACAAGATATGAGTGTGAAACAAATGATTAATAAAGAAGGCTGCTGTATTAGATAGGTTTTAAGAACTAAGAGTAAAAGTTTCTCGACATGGATTTGTAGGCTCACGAGACCTAGTAGCAGCCGGGCGTTGGTGGCACACGCCTTTAATCCCAGCACTTGGGAGGCAGAGCCAGGTGGATCTCTGTGAGTTCGAGGCCAGTCTGGTCTACAGAGCGAGTTCCAGGAAAGGCACAAAACTACACAGAGAAACCCTGTCTCGAAAAAAAAAAGGGGGGGAGGGGGTTGGGGATTTAGCTCAGTGGTAGAGCACTTGCCTAGCAAACACAAGGCCCTGGGTTCAGTCCTCAGCTCCAGGGGGGCTGGGTGGGGGGAAGAGACCTAGCAGCATCTTATTGATTAGTACCCTCTGGATGTGACACTCTTTAGGATGATAAAGTTTAACAAGTAAAGACCTAGCATGTTAAAGGGTGATGACATGGCTCAACAGGTAAAAACCATTTGCTGCATGAACCTGATAACACAGTTCAATCATTAGTTCCCACAGTGGGAAGAGAGAATAGACATCTAATAGCTGTTCTCTGGTCTCTACACAGCTGCTGTTGCACTCATGCTCACACTCACACACCATGCACACACACATACAATATATACACACATGCATACACACATATACACATGCACACATGTGCATACACATACATGCATGCACACACACACACTTGATGCACACATGTACATATACACATACACACACATACACACAATTGTAACAATAAACAAATTGCAAAAAGAACATAATTATGACTTAGAAATCACGTTCCAATTTAAATATCACGTGGGCTAGGTTCATTCTCCTTTCCCAGAGCCGTTGTGAAAATACCAGAATGCTAAACTAATACTTCTAAAAGCACAGAGTCACCTGTAACTCATTTACCCTCTGAAATCGCAGTGATAGCATTTGATGAGACATCAGAAGAGCAACAAGCAGACTTATGGAAAGTCCAGGAACATGGGTAAACTGGGCACCCTCGTTAACCTGGCAACCAGAGGGAACAGGGCAGTGATCCATCCCTCTCAGGGCATAAGACCCATCATAAAAACCAAGCAGTACATAGAGCAGAGAACATTCCCCCTTGACTGACACCGGGAACATTTGTTCAGCAGTTGTGTGGTGCTGACGGCCCATCACAGTGACACCATAGAAAGCAAAGAGAACACTCATCTTGTCTCCTGTGTAAAAAAGCATGGGACATGAAATAATCCATTTGTTTTAGCAATTAATGTGAATTTTCTCCTGTCACATCAGAGCAGGTGTGAAGAAAGCCAACACTGAGGGACCTGTCATTAGGCTATGAATAGTGACAGAGGGTACAGGCTGTATGGGGATTATTTCTCTGGTACACTGATGGAAATGAAAGTGGTTTTATACAAACTATTTCCTTTTTTGGCTTCCAATTTCAATTCTATCACTCTGATTTGAACCCACTTTTCTTTCTTCAGGAAATTCTCCTTTTTGGCTTCTTTTCTCCACACACTTTGCAGACTATCTTTTCTGTTCTCTCCACTGTGGTGAGGAATTGACAGATGGCTCTAAGAATCACAAGCTTTTTTATAAAACAGGAAAACTGTGGTGCTTAAAATTGCTTTATTTTCAACACCATTAAAATCCTGGAATACATCGTCTGAGGAGACTGACAGGCTCCTTCCTGCCTTCTCCCTGCACTGACAATTAAGGCTCAAGCACCCAGATCTCATATGACATGAGGGAGAGAAAACCCTTCTTACACTCAGTATCAAACTTTGCTCCATACAGACCATATCAGCAGAGTAACAGAAAAGTAGCTGCAAGGGATCTCAAACAAGCCTCCTCCTTTGTACCCTGGAAGGTACAATGGCCAAGTACCAATGACTATTGGCCATGCTCTTCTGGGAGACATGAGGCTCCTCTGAGTTCCTCATGTACAGGAGTTCCTTGCTCTTCTGCAAGTTTTCAGAACTCTAAACTCAAAGATTAAAGTCTATCCCCACAACTCACCCTTAGGCTGGAACAACAGGGTACCTGCCACAGGTTGTACCCTAGTAGGAGCTTCTCCGAGTCTCAGAGTTTGAACCTGTCCACTCCCTTCACTTGTGTGTGGGGCAGACCAGTACCTTGATAAGCATAAAGACTTGATTCTACAGTTACTTACATGAACAGAATCCCTCAAAAGTATATGTATATTCCACTCCTAGAACACATGCACATAAACACTCCAGTGCACACAAACATACCCCACTGAGAGCCTTTGTTCACCAACCTATAGGTAACTCTGTATTCTCTCTCTTATTCTGGCTCCAAATCCAAGGGACTCAGAACTTGTCACTCTAAGATCCAAATTTACTATGTGCCTAAGCCCAATATAAAGGAGTAGGAACCCAAAGAGTGTCTTCAAAGGTTGATACTGGGTCTATACTCAGCATTACATAAGAAATAGAGTTCAAAACCTGTGTGAGAGGTCATGGGCCTGGCAGGCTAGGGGTGTGGCTTCATCTCCAATAAGAATATGACATTTTGGAGAGAATCAAGATGGCAGCTGCCGCTGGTGGGCCGTGTGTGAGAGCAAAATAGGATGATGAACTGATGTGGAAGTAAGAGGAACAGGGCCACAAAGAAAGACGTCAAAAAAGGTATACAGAAAAAGTGAAAGATAAAAGCTCAGAGAAAAAAGATAGAAGGATTAGTTTAAGTTAAGAAAAGCTAGCTAGAGCATCAGAGTTTCTCTGCCTTCCTCGGGAATCCGCGGTTTGGATCGATCCTTCCTGTGCGGTCTCCCCAGGCCTGCGGGTGAGCGGATCGCTGGGCACTCTGGTGAAAGGCGTGGTCGTAGGGAGCACAGGGAAGGAGCAGCGGCCGGGGGCTCCCCGGGTGACCCTTTGGGGCGCGACAGAGCTGGGTGAATGCAAGAAGAGGAGCTACAAGGATCAGGGACACCTGTACCCGCACAGTGGATGTTAATCACCTTGCTGATTGCTTCTCAATTGGGAACTAGTGGAGAGCGCAGCGCCCTGCGAGACCTGAGCTCTGTGGCAGGGATCAGTGCAGCTGTGGCTACAGAGGCAACGAGGGAGGACGCCAAGGTGCTCGCAGGAACCTGAAGGATCGAGGAGCCAGAGAAGGAGGAAGACATCAGGGGCCAGCCACCCAGCTATACAGCAAGCCACGGAGTAAGAGGTGTCTTTGGATCCTGTATTTCAAGAAGCTCTCAAAAGAACTTATTAAGACCACACAACCACCAAACCAGATCACCAGAATCGTAAATATATACCTCACCGACTGAGAACAGGGGTGGTCAGCTTGCCCAGAGAACCAGATTTTTAGTTTCTCATTTCCCGGTACTTGAAGTTTCTCATTTCTGAGGCTTAGAGGTGTAAGCCTGAAGGGTTAGGGTCTCACACCATCTGCACTGAGCAGAAAAAGAGATGAGTAGATGCCAGCGGAAAAATACAGGAAACAACATAAAGGCCTATATGACAACACCAGAACCTACCGACCCTACAATTGCAACTCCTGAACATACCAAGGCAGAAGAAACAGAAGAAATTAATCCTAACAATGACTTAAAGAAGATGATAGAGGCCCTTAAAGAAGAAATAAAAAATATTCTTAAAGAGGAAATAAAAAATTTCCTCAAAGAGGAAAT
>CABHPP010146767.1:0-21139 GCA_902168425.1 Peromyscus attwateri | reverse complement strand
GAAAAACTTCCTTAAAGAGGAAATAAAAAATTCCCTTAAAGAAATGGAAGAAAAAACAAACAAAAAATTGGAAGAAAGCAAAGAAAGCCAAGAAAAAATAATTAAACAGATGAAAGAAACATTCCAAGATCTGAAAAAAGAAATTGAGACAACAAAGAAAACACAAGCTGAGGGAATGCTGGAAATAGAAATCCTGACTAAACGAACAGGAACTACAGAAACAAGTATAACCAACCGAATACAAGAGATGGAACAGAGAATCTCTGACACTGAAGATACAATAGAGAAAATAGATTCCTCAGTCAAAGAAAACACTAAAGACAAAAAAGTCGTCACACAAAATGTCCAAAAAATCTGGGACACCATGAAAAGACCAAACCTAAGAATAATAGGGATAGAAGAAGGAGAAGAATACCAACTCAAAGGCACAGAAAATATATTCAACAAAATCATAGAAGAAAACTTTCCTAACCTAAAGAAAGAAATACCTATGAAGATACAAGAAGCTTACAGAACACCAAATAGGCTGGATCCAAAAAGAAAGTCATCCCGCCACATAATAATCAAAACATTAAACATACAGATCAAAGAAAAAATATTAAGAGCTGCAAAGGAGAAAGACCAAGTAACAGGCCGGGCGTTGGTGGCGCACGCCTTTAATCCCAGCACTTGGGAGGCAGAGCCAGGCGGATCTCTGTGAGTTCGAGGCCAGCCTGGGCTACCAAGTGAGCTCCAGGAAAGGCGCAAAGCTACACAGAGAAAGCCTGTCTCGAAAAACCAAAAAAAAAAAAAAGACCAAGTAACATATAAAGGCAAACCTATCAGAATAACACCAGACTTCTCAATAGAGACTATGCAAGCTAGAAGGTCCTGGACAAATGTTATGCAGACACTAGGAGACCACGGATGCCAACCTAGACTATTATATCCAGCAAAACTTGAAATCACCATAGGTGGAGTAAACAAAATATTCCATGATAAAACCAGATTTAATCAATACCTATCCACAAACCCAGCCTTACAGAAAGCACTAGAAGGAAAAATCCAACCTAAAGAAGGAAGATGAAGTCCTCAATACAGTCTGAAGAGGATGATTTTGTTCCAGAGCTACATAGAAATGTTCACCCCCGAGAGAGGCCCGATTGGGAAGAAACACTTAGTGCGATGATAAACCAGTTTCATATATACGTATATAGTATATGTAAGTAAAGGTGACTGAAGAATTACTCACAGGAAAATAGTACAGTATGTTTTGTTGCTTTGTATGTTTATTGAGTAGATGTTTCCAGGTACTGTTTTAGATGCTGTAGGTAGAGAGGTAGAATATAATGTGAAATAACCATTGCTGGCTGTATGAAAAGGCTACAGATGGCCTTTGTGAGAAGGTGAGATATGAGCAGACACTGGAGAGTGTAAAGGAGCAATAAATAGTATGTTTATCTGGGAACACATTAGGTAATGGAAGAACAAGTTAAATAAAGGCTATGTCATAGAATTAAAAAATAAATAAATAAATTAATGCACAAAAGAACTGAGTAGCTGCCTTGTCAAAATGACAGAAATGGTGGCCAAGTTTATAAATAAGTGTTCAGTGTCAATTGTTGTCAGGGAAATGCAAATCAAAATCACAATGGATTATCAGGGTACCTGTGTTACCTAGCAAGGAAACTGAATAGAAGCAACAACATGATCTCATTGGTAGGAATGTAAATTGTTTTACCCACTGTAGAAAACTGTATGTTGATTCCTAAAAGAGAAAAAAAATGTGGAACTATTATATATATGACTGAGCAGCACCACATATGTTTATATAGCCCAAGGATTTGTTTTTTTTTCACAGTTGTTGTGTGATATTCTGTTTGTGTTCTGAAAAATAAAGCTTGCCTTGAGATCAAAAAAAATAGAGTTCAAAAGCACGGCAAGCCCGCAGGAGGCACTGGCAGTCCACAGACAAGTGACCAGTTCTTAGGCCCACAACAGACTCCCATTCACTAAGGCCTTGGGGACAAGAACAGATGACAGACTGTACAGATTGTAAGGGGGAGCCAAGCATGACATATAATGCCCCTTCTCTTTATATCCCCTCCCTAATTTCTCCACAGGAGTAATCATCATATTTTCTCTCCTTAGAAGAGAGTTTTTTTTCCTTCTTGGTGAAATCTGGGCAGTGTGTGCATGCTCTGAGGCAGACTATCACTTCAATTCAGCCTTGTTTAATATCGTTTGACTCCACAGTCTTTCACCACAATGAATAGATATTCCCTGTATAGCTGGTGTGTCTACAACTGAGGGAAAACCAACATAAATCTACCAGGATCTTGCACACATTGCTCTGGAGGTAGAACCAAAATTCCTCTTTTGTCTGGTTTCTTTCTCACCTAATGAACTCTGTGGCTTTGCAAACAGAGTGTCCAAGGCCTGTTAGTGGGAAAAGAGGCGCCCATGAAGAGCTAAACCTATGTGTGGTCAGGAAAAAGGCTGCCTTTGTCAAGAATGGGGCCACTCATCTGGGAGGTGCTTAGGATGACATACAGGTCTCTCACAGTCTTTTCCCAGACTTTGCAGCAAATCTGTACAGCATCATCCCCTACACTTGTGGACATAAAGATATGGCCTTACTGATGTGCACTAACCAGTTTTCAGAGTTAACAGGTTAGAAAGCCAGAATTCACACTCAGGTCTTCCAACTCCAGGCCCAGGGCCCTTCAGTCATCAACTGTGATGTCTCCTTCAGTGTTCTCTGCTGTTTCTCCTTCTTTGCAGCAAGCTTGAGTTCTCTGAGAAGAGTAAATCTTGACACATTCTTCCAGGTGGGTGGCTCCAACAAGGGATCAGTCCAGACATACAACAGGAGGCTAATAAGTATGTGTTGATTGATGTAGGCCTTACCTCAGATTTGGAATATGTAAAAGTGGGCAGGCAATTTATTGATAAGGTACCCAATATGACCCACAGTTATCATGTAGACATCCAGAGGGCTATATGTGGGATCACAGATGAACTGTCTCGGGGTGGAATGAGGGATTTTATCAGGAGGACATAAACTCCTAGGAGACACTAGAGAGTCAAACATGGATTATCTGGTATCACATATTCTTTGGGGGGCTTCCTTTAAGAACAGTGGGGCTGAATTCCTCGATGAAATCTTAACCAGGGCTATGAAGTCTAACCTTTCCATCTCCTTGCTCTGTCAACATCACCAGTACAGGAACCTGAATTTGGTGTTGGCTGCCAAGTGTGTGTTAGTGTCTCCTAGGCTCGAAAACAAGAGCTAAGAGACATTTTTGTTCTTCAGGATAAACTATTCCAACAAAGTAAAGACATTCTTCACATCTTCCAAAATTCAGATTTAACCAAAAAAAAAAAAATTCCACATAAGCTAATGCCTTTAGGAACAGCATAGCTCTCTCTGCAGTCATAACATGTATGAAAAGAGACACCTAGTGGGAACACTTCTAAGTACAAAATTTATTATTGGGACTAAGAGAAGCTCCCTCTGGCTTCTGTGGGTTCACATGCATCTGAGCTCAAGATAGCCCCTTCCAAACTACGAGAACCATAAACCAAAAAAATATAAATTTTGCAAAAGTGTTTGTTCTTTTGCCTTTTGAGTTCGACTACCTTACTGAATCAAATCTCATGGAGTAAGACAGACATTGTAACGCAGGCAGCCTGGAGCAGTTTATAACTGGACAGACACTACCTTCCCCTCCCTTTCCTGTATGCGTGTGTGCTGGTTTTTGTTTGCACCTCTTCACAGAATCTGTGTGTGAGATTTTCCATTTGCTGACAGGTTGATATATTCTGGTTTGAAATTAGGTAAAGCCAACGCTGGTTTTATTTTCCACCTGGCTTCCTGTGGTCCCTGCGATTTCCTGTGGTCCACCCACCCACCACCTCTGCTCCATCACTCACTTGCCCCTGCCATTACTTTCTCGCTGTGCTCACCCCCAGTCTAACTTACAACTCACTCTTTCTCCTTGCCCTCCTTAATTTCATCTAACCTCAAAAGTAAAAAAAAAAAAATCTATCATCACAAAGTATTTTTAAAAATCTATTTTTCCTCTATGACCATAGCGCTAAAGTATGGTTGTGTCAAATGTTTACATTACTAATTGGTTGTAATGAAATAGTTATGCTTAATTGCAATTGTGTGATCTTGTGGGTTCAAACTCAGAGGATTTTTATTTTTTATTTTACTTACTTTATGCATTTGAGAGCCTCTGTATGTTGTTCAGGCTGGTCTGGAACTCATAGCCTCAAGGAATTCTCCTGAGTTAGCTTTCCCAGTATTGGGGACCTTAGGCAAAGGCCATTGCACCCAGTTTAGCTCATGGAACTTCTTTTAGGCTCATAAGAGTTATTTTTCTTCCTTGCTTTTTTTTTATTTCTTTGCTTCTCGCTTCCTTGTTTCCTTCTTTCCTTTTCATGTGCGCACAATTCTCAGGTTCAAACCTACCACTAAGCAACACCCCACATTACCACTCCTAAGATTTCACATCTGAAAGAGACCATACCCTCTAATGAAAGCTGAACTTCATTTCAAGTCCACATATTCTAAGCGTGCCCTGCAGACAGACAGACCCAAGCTTGGGTATGGATCTGGGGGGTTGAAACACCCTACAGAGAAGAAGCCCAAGGACCCTAGGCTCCAGATACACAACTACAAACATAGTCTCGGTAGTCAACCTCCCAGCTCCAGCCACCCAGCCAAATTTAACCACAGAGAGATCTGAGGTTCACTGCCAAGCAGGCCTTCCCCGAATTCCTGACATGGACCACTTACAGGATGGCAGTTTCTCTTTCCTCTATGTCACAGATGATGGACAAGCATTAAGACCTTTTCCTTTGATGTTAGGAATAAGCCTAGATGTTTATTACTGCCATCCAACAGCATAGTTTCAGAGACACTGGTAAAAAGAATTAGTAAAAGCTATGATGGTTAAAAAAGAAGAAATTAAGACTTCAGATTTTTTCAGAGTGTAGAATTTAGCATGTAGAATCTATACATGAAATATTAAAATGAACATGTGAATATAGAAAGTTACCAAATACGTGGCCATTACATTAAATTGAGTAACAGTTCCTCACATAAGGAATAATATGAAAATAAATACCTAAGAAAACACATATCTGAGAAATATATGTTAGATTTCTATAAAGAAATCTATTGTTTTATTTAACATCATTGGGAACAGCTAAAGAAAACATAACTAAATGAAGGGGACACCACACCTGTCAACTTAAAAATACTAGCTATTGTAAACATATCCTATTATTCTAATGTCACCAGGATATCTATCTTGTCTTCTAGAACCTTTTTTGTTTACCCTTCCATATTATATCTAAGATCAATAAGCACTTGATTTTTTAATTTGGTTTCAAATAAGAGTCTAATTTCATGTTTTAAGTTAGTAACAATCATCCCAATATCATTTAGAGACTGATACGTTGCAACCTACCAAACTTAAGCCAGGGCTACACAGTGAGATCCTGACCTCCACCTCCTCACTCCCTCCAAAAAAAAATAAAGTCTGTTAAGCCGTCATGACTCAGGATTGGAGAAAGATATAAGGAACTCCATAATGATAGCATAACTCTCCAAAATGAATGGCTTAAGGGGACAACAAGGACCAGAGATGCATATGGCAGTTAGTTAATTCAGACCCTTAAGACGGACAGGATTCCACAGTCAAAAAACAGAATACATACTCCTGCCCAGCCCAGATGTGCGTTTTTAAACACATTGACCTCAGAATATTTTCTCTGATTGAAATTCACTAATCATATAAATTAATAATGAAAGTTTAGTTTTATATATTTTAATTTTTATGGCATGTGGAGTAGATACATGTGTGTACATATATGTATGTCAGTACACACACCTGTGCATGTGCTTGTGGGGTCAGAGGTCAACTTTAGGAGTCATCCTCTGTACTCTCCACCTCACTTTTTGAGACAGGTTATCTCATTGAACCTGGGGCTCTAGTTGTGGCTAGATTGGTTGAAGAGACCTCAAGGTTGTCCTGTCTCTACCAACATCTCCATCCCCAGTGTTGGGTTTACAGGTGCATGTCAGCATGCCTGGCTTGTATGTGAATTCTGGGGATAAAACTTGGGTCCTCACGTCTGCATGAGGCACTTCACAAACTGAACCAACTCCTTGAGTCTAGCTTAAGTGTCTATGTCCCCAGAAGCAATCTCACACATCTGTAAACATTTGGGTTAAAAAGCAACTGAAATGGGAAATATTTAGAATTTATCTTCATTGAAATAAATGCAAAATTTAGGGACATGATGAATACACTTTAATAGAAAATTTATGCTTCAAAGGTATCTTTTGAAAACCTAGAAAGAATAAGACAAATATGATTCAGTATATGAAATTAGAGCAATAACAGAACAGCAAACCCAAGGCAAAAAATGACTATACTAAAGGCAGAAATCAATGAAGAAAGCTATGGAGAACATTAATAACAATCAAAGTTGTTGTTCTGAGAAAATGTAATGAAATAGAACTCTAGCAAGACTAATGAGGGGGAAAATCAAATATAAACAAAAACTTTCCAGTTGCAACTCATAACCTGCCAATTATTCAACTTAGAATCATTAACTTCAAGAACTGCATTGGACGTGGGTTAAAAGTAAAGCTAAACCGAATAATAGATGTTTAACCTACTGTAGACACATTGCCTACCAGTCTACCATCTGAGAATGTATCCTGAAACATATGTGTGTGTGCGTGCAGATGTCTCTGTGTGTGCATGTGCATGTGCATGTGCGTGTATGTGCATGGGCGTGTGTGTGTGTGTGTGTGTGTGTGTGTGTGTGTGTGTGTTTCAACTCTTCTTTTTTTCATGTATTGGTCAGTAAAAGTCAAAATTCTAATTAAAAATTTAAAAATATATATATTCAGGAAATCAAGGGAAATAATTGACCCTATAATCTTTCCAGGTATAATTGTCTAGCATTTAAAAACTATTATAGCATGTAAAGACAATTCTATGAGCCTAAAATTCAGACTCAAGCAAATAGGAAAATCAATCAGCTTCTTCCACTTCCAGCCCAAACCTCTATCTCTTAATGCTCATCAGAAGCACCTTGGTTTGGGGCACTCAGTTGTCATTCAGACTGGCTCCTTTTACTCTTTCCGTCTCTGTGAGCTGTCAATCACAAGCCCACCTCCCAGTTGCAAGAGCAAGCATAGGGCTTAGGGTGGAACTCATTCCTCATCCATTCATTCATCAAATATGATGAAGCATGTACCAGGCACACCATGAGAGGCTTAAGGATGCAATACTGGGCACAGCAGGCAAAGCCTCTGACCTTCACAGTTCGTGGAAGTAAACAAAAATTTCCTTCTCCATGATCTCTGTTTTGAATCTGCTCCTATTAAAGTTGGTAAGTTTAAAGTGTGAAATTAGGGGCTGGTACTAGTTGCTCTTGCTGAGAGCGTGGGTTCACAATGCCTGCAACTCTACATCCAGATAATCTGCCACCCTTTTCTAACCCACCCCCACCCCCAGCTCCCGCAGGCATGTGGTGCACATAGACTCATGCAAGCTCACATCCATACACATAACTAATAAAAATAAATGACCATTTAATGCGAAATGATTATTAAAATATTCAAATAGCTCAACGGCTTAGAAGAGCATGAGAAAGGATACGTGTGAAGGATTTGGGAAAGAAAGTTACTGCATGGAAATGCAAAAATTTTACAGTAAATGTCACCAAAGGATAAATGACTCTACCTGGTTCTCTCCTCCCTAAGTTTCCTGTGTGTTAGGAAAGGCAGTGTGAGTAACCAACAGCCAACAGTCTGGGCAGAGGTGATGCGTGTCGCTTACAGCTTCAAGAAGGCTGGCATGCTCCGTAAGGTCTTCCCCATGGCGGCAAGCAAACCCTTGAGGTAACTTACTGACAAGATGGTGCCACAAGAAGGCAGAGTCTGCATCAGCCCCTGTCCTTGATGGACTCCAAAGCTGGGATCCCTCCCCTCCTCAGCAACAAGCATGGATTTCTTATCCATTCGGTGTGGATAAAAAACAAAGGTTTGCTGAGTTGAGCTTCTGCAACCTAGGAGTTAATTTCAATAATACCTCAAATGCTCCTTGTGGCTTATTAATTATTAACCAAAGCCCTGAGATTTCCTTAAGATCTGTTTACACCCAAGATAGTTAGTTCCCTTTTTGTGATTTTATTGGAAACAATGCTCACATCTCCACAGAGGGTGACGAGCTTAATATCAATGGGAATGTAAGACAAGAAGAAACTTTTTGGACTTGGAGACCTTTACCCTTCCTCACCCAGTTTCTCACCGTCTACAAGTAGGACAGAACTTTTTCACAGAAAAAAAAAAATGTGCTATTCATTTGTAGAAATAACTTTAAAAGACTTGAGATTTCCAACTAACACCTCATCATTCTTGGAATTGGATTCTGCCCCTTAGAAAGTTTTTTCATATTTTTTAACTGAAATATAGGAAGTAAAAAAATTTTGTTCACTAGAAAAAAAATAACCACTCCAATGTTAATCTGCCCTCTAGATAACCAAACAGCTTGCAGATTCTGTTTTTGAGAAATAGTCTCTATGTCTACAGCTTGCCAGTTCTTGCCTTATAACCCAGCTGTCCTCATTCCTGTTCATAATGTCAAATTTTGTGCAAAAAAAAAAAAGTCACCTTCAAGAAAAAACATATGTGGTCATCTATCCCTTTACCACCAGCACACAAGATTTTAACAAAAAAAAAAGTTTATTTTAAAATAGATCAGAAGCCTTGGAATGAGACTTGGCCCCACACGTTCTGTCCTGGAAAAAGTCCATTGGCGCCCTGAATCACTTGGTAACATAAATCAAATTAAGTAGGTCTTAGAACATAGCACTGATAGACACAACAAGAAAGACAGAATAAGGAAAACATAACCCTGCGTTCATAATTGCATTCTCACAAAACTCACAATACTCACTGCCCAGCAGGAATATGTCAAAATAATTAGACAGGCAATTCATGCTTAGGAATCCTGGGAAGGACTCAAAATAATCATGGGCTGAGAAACTTAGACACATGTGAGTAAGAACTGAGTATGAACTGCTGGCTACTACACATGCATAGACTGGGAACCAAGCTTCCTTCACCGCTGCTCAATGACTGTTGTAGGGATGAAAACTGCCAAAATACTTTTGCAATGGCTGAAGGACATTCCATAAGCTTAGTAGCTGCCTCAAGTCCTTCTCTGGGAAACAGTTGGTTTAAAAAAAAAAATCATTTGCTGCACGGCAGTGGCACATGCCTTTAATCCCAGCACTCAGGAAGCAGAGATAGGCGGATCTCTGTGCTGAGTTTGAAGCCAGCCTGGTCTACAGAGATCCAGGACAGGCACCAAAACACCACAGAGAAACCCTGTCTCAAAAAACAAAAAACAAAAAAAAAAATCATTCACACCTCTTTTTCATAGACTGAGATCCAGAGGTATTTCGTTGTATACAGAACATCCTGGGGCAGGGGGGAGGGGGAGGGGAGGGAGAAGGGGAGAGGGGGGGCAATGAAAGGAAGATGAGAGAGGGAAGTTACAACAAGAGCTGGAGACACGTGATAGGCTCATGCGGGCTTAAGTGGGAAGCAGAGAAGAGACTGCATGTTGCCTTCATGTTGACTTCAGAACATAATACCTGAGGAAAGAGCCGTTAGGAATGTGGAAAAAATCATCACAAGGTTCGCTCTACTCTTAAAGTCCAGAAACCTGAAGGATTGGTCTCAAATGCACAACAGCCTGTAAGAGACACTCATCCCCCTGCTGATACAGAAGCCGGCGCCACTAGCACTCTGAGCACTCTGTCATGTACCAGGCAGTGTTCTAAATACTGTGTTCATACAGATTCATTAATGCCCACTCCAGCCTTAAGAGTCATTACCCCCTCCCATTAAGAAGGAAAGAAGTTGTCTGACCTCCAAGCATGTGCCTCGGCCTGTTCCCCTCCCCCACAACAATAAATAATAATAACTAAAAAGAAGAAAGTCGGTCACATAAAGGTTAAGTGCCAAGGCCAAGATTGCACACCTAATAATATGTCTGAGACAAGTTTCAATCCTAGCCATCAGTGTCTGGAGCCTGCTCTCTTCACCCTTGTAATATGTCTGATTGTTCTTCAAAATAAGCATTTTGACAATACTTTCAAAAATTAAATTATCCAGTTTGGTCATTGACAGGAGAACCACTTGTTACTTTACACCAGCACAAGGTTTTCTATACCAAGAAATTTTAGAACCCATCTAATCCAGTTTTCCCAATCAATGAAGACTTCCCTTGTAACATGCCTTTCTCTGATAATGAGTCACGCTCTTACTAGATGGTTTTCTGTGATGGAGAGGTCTCTCGCCTAAAGATTTTACTAGAAAAAGTACTTTGACTTTTTTTTTTTTTTTGGTTTTTTTGTTTTGTTTTGTTTTGGTTTGGTTTTGGTTTTTTTTGAGACAGAGTTTCTCTGTGTAGTTTTGGTGCCTGTCCTGGATCTCGCTTTGTAGACCAGGCTGGCCTCGAACTCACGGAGATCCGCCTGGCTCTGCCTCCCAAGTTCTGGGATTAAAGGCATGTGCCACCACCGCCCTGTAATACTTGACTTTTGAAGATGATTAAATTGCTCATTTTCATCAATACCTTAGGAAACTAATTTTGTAAGCCATCAGGGAAAGTATAAATATGAAAGGTATCATTTAAATTACTCCATATAGCATCCAATTTTATAATAAAGCATTCTTTAGCAAAGAAAGCAGAATCTAAATCATATTAACTATCTCATCAAAAATAATGCCTGTGGGACTAAAGGGGTGGTTCAATAGTTAAGAATACTTCATGTTCTTGCAGAAGACCTAGGTTTGGTTCCTGGTACCCACATTAGGCAACATACAACTACTTGTAACTTCATTTCCTAGGAATCTGACACCCTCTTCTGGTTTCCAGGGTCACCTGCATGTGCATGACACCCATACAAACATTCATACACTCATATACATATAAAATAAATGGTTTTAAAATGCCTCTCATACACGTCAAAAAAAAAACAAGAGTATATATTTGATGACATCTGAACACCCGAGCTACACACCAAAATTAATTTCCACATCATTGAGTTAGACACCTAGCACCAAGGGCTTTAGCTACTTCAGAATAAAAAGGGAATGATGCTTTCCACTAAAAAAAAAAAAAAAAAAAAGAGCATGCGTAACAACGCTGCAAAGATAATAGCCAAATAACTGGAAATGGTAGAAACTGCACACTGAAGAGATTCATGAATATTATCATTTCCTGGCTTAGAGAAAAGAGCATTACATTAATGGACTGATACATTCTGAACAATTACCACAACTTTAGCTTTATCTACAGAGTCACAAAAGTACTACATCCCTTGCATTGCCCTGCAAGTCAGAATTATGGTTCATCTTTTAAAAAAAATAACTAAACTAATAAGGAGTTGTATGACACAGTTGGGAGCTAATATATATAACCTTTCTTAAGTCATTTTATAAATCAAAAATCAAAGGAAGAGCAAAAACATTTATACCTATAATTACAGAATCTTGGATAGGTCATTAGAGTTGAATTTCAAATATAGGAATATCTTAAGACTGTTATGCTTTTGTATTATAACTCATTTTATCTTAATTATTAATAAACTTATAATAATAAATACCTGGGCATCTAAACCCACAGTTGTTTACAAAATAGAATCTTCCCATGATATGATCCTGTGGCGCTTAGCTTGTTACAGTAAGCTTTGCTCAGACTGAGGGAAAAGGAAAAAGAAATCAACCCATAAATAAATAAACAATTCTTTCCTTGTAAAATAATCACCACCCAGAATCCATTTTCAGGGGAAATTAAAGGTAAATGACATTGGTAATCTGCCAACACTGTTATAGTTCCTTTTCATAATATTAGCCTGGGGACAACCATACTTAGTTTATTCTGATTTGGCTCATAAATTAGAATAACAGATTGGAGAGTGGGATTTTCAGGTTAAAAATGTCACTCAAAAAAAAACTAGATTCAGAGAGCTGTCAATTACATACCAAAATGTTATGAAGTGTCTCAGTCCAGGTCTGCTGATGATGATCTATACAAGAAAAAAAACAATAAAGGATGTCATTAGAGTCTCAACTACCTATGAGGAAATCAGAATCCTGCATGTCAACCTGAGAACAGGCAACAAAAGAGTTAAGTTGGTTAATGAGGAATGGCCAGGGGCCTTTCCCAGAAAACTAGCTGCATAGTTTTATCTCCTTTGAAGGAAGACACGAGCATTGTGGGCCCCTGTATCTGAATGCTCAGTGCTATACTGAAAAGCATGTTCTAACTCTTTGCACACATACCTAGGCTTGTTTTCACTTGCTTTGAAAATGTGCACATTGGTTTGGAGAGATGACTCAGCAGTTAAGAGCACTAGCTATTCTTGAAGAGGACCCAGGTTCAGTTCCCAGCACACACACACACACACACACACACACACACACACACACACACACACGGTAGTTCACAACTGTCTGTAGTTCTAATTCCAGAGCATCCAGTGCCTTTTCCTGGTCTCCAAGGCCAGGAGGTACTCCAAGGTACACCAGGCACACACACAGTGTGCTTACATGCCTGAAGACAAAACACTCATGCACATTTAAAAAAGAAAAGAAAAAAATGTGCTCATGAATTTAGAATTTCCATCCCTTTCCTGGAGTTTTGCCAGTAGGAACGTGTTTCAAATTAGTAATAATAATTCACTCACTGTCTAAACTACATATTTGTTCAAAATATATATTCTTCTTTTTAAAAACCTATGCAATTCAAGTTTCCCTAACTGTCTTAACAATGTCCTTTCTGGTCTAAAGAATTCATTGTTTTTCATTTTAAATCCGGGTTTCAATCAAGGATCACTACTTAATGTATGGTATATCTTTAATATCACTTGGGGGGTGGGGAGGGCTATCTCTAGAAGCCTGTGGATACCACAGTCAAGGATGCTCCAGTGTCTTACATAGAATGAAGCATATAACACCCTCCGGTGTGCTTTAGACCTCTGGGTCTAAATATGCAATATGAATGCTTCATGGTAAGATATTACACTGTGTAGCTTAAGAAATAAGAACAGGAAAAGAAAGTTCCTCATCCTGTGCAGTTGCAATTCTTTTTCTCCTAAACAGTCGGCAATTGGTTGAATCCTTGGGTGTAGAAAGCATGGCTACTGTAGAGTCAACTGTATTAGCAAGTGTCTACGGTGTGTGTCTCTGGCCCTGGTTGTTACATCCCTCCTGCTGGGTTCGTCTAATCGTGTCTTCACAATCAGACTCAGGCTGAACATTTTTGACTCATTGGTTATGGTGTTTACATTCTTTATAAACATCTTAAAACTACACAAAAGATTGTACAAATATTTTATTTCAGTCACAGTTACACTAAATGGGTTGCCTCCTATAAAATAAACTTAGTGCCAATTTTTAATTAATAAAATTCTTTTGACATGGATGAATGTGCTTAATTTGTACTGCCATTCCACCAAATTGGGTATTTTTAAATTATCTTTTCCTTTTAAATGAAAATTTATGCACATTCATATAAGCAGTAAAACTGCTTCTAGGGCCAAAATTTAAATATAGATATGACATACCTATCACCCTAAAGCAAGAAACCTTCTGTTTTCGTGTGAATAAGTCTAAGTCATTTTTCTTCCTCTTTCTGTGGTGCAAATGTTGTGCTTCTCAGCCCTTGCTCCACTGTGTTAAATTACAAAGCAGCATGACACTGTGGTTTAGCTAAACATTTTCAAACTGCTTTTTGAAATTATTATGGTTTAACTAGAAACAACATCAAAGTTAATGAGTGCTGATCTGAGATGCATATTAATTATGTCAAATGATCAGCAATCAGCTTTTCATCACATTCTTGTCTATGCACTTGATACACATAAGAGCTCACATCTCCACTTGTTCCCAGGAAAAGATTGTACGTCACTTCTTCCTTCTTCCCCAAACAGCCTTTCAGGATAAATACCAGCATTTTTAAAAGAACATCTTTCCATGTTACACTGGATCATTTTCCTTCTTCTCTTTTTATTTTGGACCTAAGGATCCCTCTGTTTAGTTTAGGATCAAGGCAGTAACTTGCCTGTAACTTGAGTCACAGTCAATAAATAATATGAGTCTCTAGGCAGACAGTCCAGGCAGACAGGTAGAACACCAACAGGCTCCCATCCTGAATGTCTAGGGTCCTGGCCACCTAAGAACTAAATAGAGCTTCCAGTGACACTAAAATTGAAGGCAATCCCACCCAGTTTGGGAAGAAGGGACCACGGTTGCTCTCTGGGTGGGACTATCTACACCGTTCTGAGATTGGAAAGATCTTGAAGAAAATGAGGTGCGCTTTTTCACTGATGAAAACTACTTTACCATTTCCAGAAAGCCTCTGCTGACATGACAGACAAGGATCCATTTAGTCTCTCATCCATACGCAATTTCCTTAACATCCAGCAATTTCAATAGCTCATTTCAAAGGGAAAGAGTAGTTTAAAAGAACTGAGTAATGAGTGTGACATTACTGTCCCTGTCCAGTGTCTAATTTCATAGAGAAGTCAGGACAGGGCCTGAAACACATCCAAGGAAGGAACTGAACTGTCTTTTCAATATTCAGAGTTCTTCACATATAACAGTATTTTCTTTAGAATTGGCATATTATGCACTCCATTAAAGGAAAAAAATTCTTTGTTCCAATTCTAAGAAAAACATTCTAGCCCTTCATTTGAATTGGATTTTAAGCCAAATGCAGTAAAGGAAGCTGTGTTAGATGGTTATGCCTTGAATATATAAATGGCTTCAAGAGAGAGAGATGGGAGATGTTTCAACTGTGAAGCCCTTACTAGAATATACATCCTTCTTCTTTCCTCTCCAACCCTCAACATACTCATATTATCTTCAAATAATAAGAGTGGCTGCCTGCAGTTGATTTAATCACTATGATTTCCTGAGAAATGAAGACTGATGTCTCTTGAAAATTAGTCCAATTTTATCTTTGAACATGAGTTTAAAACTGTTAAAATTACTACTTTCAATAATATATTAACCTCCTCAGGGGGTATTAGTTATTCTCATAACCTTCCTAAAAAAATGATATTAGGGCCCAAGTTTTTTCGTTCATTAAAAATTCAACTTTAAGATACAATTACCTTTAAAACTTTGCCCAAGTTTAAAACGCTTCAGGTTTCATTTAACCTTTTCCAAATGAAACTTGAAAATCAGTTTTTCTTTCTAAACACAAAATGGGAACAAATCCATTTTATTGTCTCATAAAATCAAATTGAAATTAAGGAGAAAATAAATAGGAAAAAGAAAAAAAAAACATGGGACAGGGAGATGGTTCAGTCAGTTTAGTACTTGCTTTACCAGCAAGTATGAAGCTGTGAGTTTGATGCCTAGAACCCACAGGGGGAATAAGGCCAGGCTTGGTGATGGGTGCTTGTAATTCCAGATCCAGGGAGGCAGAGCCTGTTGGATCTCTGGGGGTCTCTGGCCTTCTAGTCTAGACTACTTATGAATTCCAGGACGGTGAGAGACCCTGTCTCAAAAAAACAAGGTGGAAGACACCTGAAGAATGAACCCAAGATTGACCTCTGCCCTCCACACATATTATATTCATGCACACTGATGAACAGACATCTAGACAAAAGGAATCTTACAAGAACAGCAGTGATAATAAAAATAATAGCAAAGTATTTGTTCTGGTTGTCAAGCAACTTATGTGTGCGCATGCCAAAGGCTGGCTATACTGCCACTCTGCTGCTCACTACTGATTACCCATGTGGTCCCCAACCTTCTTCACACTCACACATGCACAGGCATACATACACAAGCACATGCACTCATATGCACACACACATACATACATGTGCACACACACACATACTTTCTGATGATTGTTTGGACAGCTTTGCACAGTGACTCATACTCTCCTTTGACTCTAGTTCAGTGAGAAGAAAACAGAAGAAAGGGAGCTAGTGACCTCTGCACAGGGAGCCCCTGCCTCTTCCCAGGCTACCAGACTCTTGTTCACTTTGACTTTGAGCAGGGTCCCTGGGCTCTCCCTCCAACACCAGCTCCCTTAAAGGTCTTTAATGCATCAGCCACACGTGGGCGTGTCTAAACCACAGGGGCAGAAACATTCAGCCCTTCTTCCCAGGTCTCTCAGACCCCCTGCCGTATAACCCCTCTGAGCCCCTGAATTTTGCAAGATGGTCCAGCGTTCACCAATACTCTGTGTCAGCCGAGAGGCAACCTCACTTATGCACACACCTATTGAGGGATTGCTTGTCTTCACTGTAGCTTGATAAGTCAAGATACAGGTTTTCTTCCTTGCCACTATTCAGAATGCTAGATTTCTAAATATTCATTACGTGATGACACCAACAGCCTTAAGACTGTAAATTCTCAGTATACATTTGCTAAGGATAAAGTAAATTGTGGGAGAAAGGAAAGACAGGAGAGGAAGATGAAGGAAAGGGGCACTTGGAAGTTTCAAGCTCAGTGAGTCATTGTGAGGCTCACTAGCCAGCAGGCCATGTAAGGAAGGAAGCATGGCGGAAGTGCTGCTGAGTGTGGAGAGCATGAAGAGGACGGGAGAGCTGCAAGCAAGACACTGCACAGTTTGGCACCTCCGTTCTTTAGCTCGCTGTCATGTGTTTGAACATCCTTAGCTCTAGAGTCTCCCTGGGTAGAGATTCTTGGGTGCCGTGTTCTAACATCCAAAAACTTCTCCAATTATCCCGACCTAAGTATGTGTGGCACTTGAGGCTGTCGATGTGAAAACCAGCAGCATCAGCTTAGGGCTCTGGGAAGGAATGTGAAGAAGCCAAGAGAGGGGCATAGATCAAGCAGGACAGAGAGGAGGGGGTTGTGTCTGATAGCTCTTGAGAGCGTATTATATCATGATTCTGTTCTCTGCTCATCTCACGGTCACAGTTCCATTATATTTTTTAATGTTTGGTCCTTCATGGAGCAAGCTCCTGATTTACCACTCATCACAATAGTATAGATTTGGGTACAGAATTCATACAAGCAGATGATAATTGTTGCACACCAAGCAAGGTGCATTTGGACTTGTCTTTTTGTCCTGACTCTGCAGGTACCCTGTCATTAACTCTTTTGTGTCTGGAAATTAAGTTGTTTGGATATTTACAAATACATATTTGCACTGTTGTAAATTTGAAAGTGCCAAAAAAAAAAAAGACAACTCATAAGATGAAATAGAAAATATGTGTTATCCCCAAATCCGCAATTACCCCCTCTACCGTTGTGTACTGCCTATTCTACATTCTTCTACTCCTTGTGGAGATATTTGGCATAGCAGAGGTGTACGGTATGTAAATTTGTGTCTACAGTGGTTAATCTTAGACATCTGCAGGGGAGGGAGGTATGGCTGATATTTGAGCCGCTTGACAAGTCACATTTAGCTAACTTTCATCACAACAGAGACCTGACATTACCAGAGCTTTAGCCAGCAATCATGACAATGAGCAGTCATGTTCTGGGGAGCAATCTATTTGTATCCAAGTTGTTGAATGGGGGGTCTCATGGTGCAGAGGAATGCGAACGTCCATGTGTTCAATTTCTGTGTTTGAAAACCAGTACAAGAAACCCAGAAATACTCTTGAAAGCAAGACCAGTAACATCTTTAAGGCTCAGTGAATGGGCTGTCTCAAGAATGGCATTCCCAACAGTCCCACATTCTTTCAGGAAAGAGATGCATAAATGGTATACGGCAGAGACTGAACTAGGAATTCACTGTTAGTGAGAAAATACAGGATTTGTGATCCTATGACTCAATTGCTTGTCTAGAGACAGAGTCTTACTGTAGCCTTGGTGGGCCTTGAACAAATTTAGTAGCCAAGGCTGCTTTCCAATTTGTAATCCTCCTGCCTCCTGAAAACTGGGATTATAACCATGCACCAAAGCACCTGGTTTTCCAACTCAGTTGTAAAGAACTATTAAATGTTCATCTGAGACAAAAGTTTTGAGAACACACTACTGTCTGTTAGAAAGAGCTTCCCTATACACACTCTTTGACTTAACAGTTTCCTAAGGTGTCCTAAAAAAGATCCCTTTTACAGTTGATTTATAAAGAACATCTTAATATTCTCAAGTGAATTGAAGCTGGAAGCTTAGCTTTAACTTTGCAAGCAGCTCAAGAGTCAGTAGAGTGGCTTCTGTAATCACAAATCAAGAGGACATCTTTATTTATTCATAGAAGAAGAAGACTGTGCCCAGCTAAAAATGACTCACATCCAAATAAGGCAAAGGAAAATGAAAGCAACGTTCTTTTTCATAAAGCAAGAATTGTTCGTATCCCCTTCAACCAGCAGAGAAAGAAATCCTATGAGGTTTACTAATACCGGTGTTACATGTGTGTGCACGCATAGAATCAAACGGAGAGGCAGCATGCTGCTGCAGACAGCTTATGGGGACCCTGTTGTTCTCTCATCCCGCCTCAAAATGCCCTTGTCACTGGTTAGCTTCCTAAAGCCACCACAGTCCTCCACGAGTGGTTTTCTAAGTTGTTCACCTGCTCCAGCACAGCAGGAGATGAAGCTGAAGGAGGCTGAGCTGCCCAGAACAACCAGCAAGAGGTGGGCATCACCACACTTATGGCTGCCCCTTAGACTGCGGAGCATGCTTTCACTCAGACAAAGTAGTCTGGGTTGATTTTTCTCTTGAAAATTGTGAGCTTTCTACTTGATTTTTCTAAAAATCAAATGTTGTGCCTCGATTGTCTATCAAATTCGTCAGTTGGCTCGTTATTTAAAACACGAAGGCCCATCTCTCTAAGTGTTTAAGACGACTACTGCCAATGTAGACTCATGAGCATCCTCCTGTTGGCTTTCCAAACCCCCACTGCAAGGTGGAGGGCATTTCTTCCATGGTGACTAATCATGACTATAGTGGTATTCTATTTGTACTGAAATGTGATTTTATTTGTATGTTAATAAATAAAGTTGCCTAGGGGTCAGAGCTATTAGCAAGCCATAGCAAAAGCCAGGGCGGTGGTGGTGCACGCCTTTAATCCCAGCACTTGGTAAGCAGAACTAGGTAGATCTCTGTGTGTTCAAGGATACAGCCAGCATTGGAGACACACGCCCTTAATCTCAATACCAACCATAGAAGACCTGGAGGTCTGGACAGAGAGGCAGTGACGAGACAGCCACGTAGTTAGGTTTATAACCAATGAGAAGGAAGAACCAGAACTCTTTATAAGACGAACGCACAGGAAATACCTCCCCTTTTTCGGAGACCTCTCTTGGCGGGAGAAGCTAGCTGGCGGAAAGCGGGTAAGGCTTCTAGCTCTGACCTCTTGGGCTTTCACCTTTACATTGGCTCTGTGTTTCTTATTTAATAAGGCGGTCGGTTACATCTACACATGACTGTCAGTTTGGTTTAGAAATCAGCCAGGAGACAAATGTCAAAGGGCATCTGGGAGGTTGTCTCCACACAGGCTTACCCAAGGAGGGTAGACCCACTCCATGCATACACGGTACCCTCCCACAGGCTGAGATCCTGGGCCCCATACAAAAGCACACTCATTTCTCTGCTTCCTGACTATGAGCACAACACAACCAGCTGCCTCAGGCCCCTGTCACTGTCTCTTCCTCACCATGATGAACCTGGACCCCAAACCATGAGCCCAAACCAACTGTTCCTTCATTGCTTTGGTCAGGTATTTTGGTCACAGCAGCAAGGAAAGTAAGTAACAGAGCCGTGGGTGGTGCTCTGGGTTCCTTCCAAGGAAAGAACAACTATTATTCACTTCATTACATCAAAACACACAACAGAGTCCGAAGCAGAAAAACTAAGTTAAACGTAAAGTATTACTAGTTAAGATGCCTCACTAAGCCTCGGAAAATATTCTCCAACTAATTCAAATGGAAACATTAAGGCTGGACTGCAGCTCAGTGGAAGAGCACATGCCTTGCCTATGTAAGGCTCAATTTTTGATCTTCAGAAACACACACACAAACACATACAAAGTTAGTCACTGAGAAATGCACTCTCCTTTACTAAGCAAGCAAAATATACCCCCTCAGAAATATAAACACAGTCAAGAATGGTGGTCCATGCCTGTGATGTCAGGATCGTTGTGTTAGACAGAAGCCCATGATACAATGACAGACACAGACATTCACATCATAGCAGTACATGTCTATGGACTTAGGCAGTTTGCCTGTGAGCAGCCACAGGTCCCAAAGAGCTCCAAGCTGTGCTTTTGCATGTACTATGCGCTTGAGACACTTGTTCTGTTAGGGTCCTATGGTAACACCACATCCCTGTAATTGAGACTGAGATCTTTCTAGAAGAGTATATACCCCTGTTGTCTACAAACTTGGAAACTTCTGGTCTCTGCAGCATGGTAAGGAACATGTTGGTCCTCCCTCTGTCTGGGCCTTGCCTTCCTCAACATGGACTATAAGAATTGATGGGGCCGGGCGGTGATGGCACACGCCTTTAATCCCAGCACTCAGGAGGCAGAGGAAGGCAGATCTCTGTGAGTTTGAGGCCAGTCTGGGCTACAGAGTGAGAGCCAGGACAGGTACAAAGCTGTACAGAGAAACCCTGTCTCGAAAAACCAAAAAAAAAAAAAAAAATAATAAAAATAAAAATAAAAGAACTGATGGGGATGCAGGAAGTCATAGATGTAGCAGTGAGGTCTATGCTAGAGGGGCCATCTCTTGGGGCCAGAGAGGAACAGCAACCAGAAATCTGAGCTGTACTCCAAGGAGTGTGAGAGTCTCCAGCCTCAGAGACTACATGATCCAGGCACTCCTCCAACCCTGAAACATGAGTGAGGTGTTTTGTTAAATGTGCCTAGGAGTTTCCTGTTCTCCAGACGGTTGGAGTGTTTAATCTGCAGTATGGAATTAGCCACATTCCAGTCCTTGCCAGGAACATTAAATCCAACTGACTGGTTCTCAACCTGAATGCTCAGTTACGATCAACATTATTTATGAAATACGTTTAAAGGCATATCTACTGCTCTATATCCTAGACCCTGGTCCTGTGGATTACTGTAGTCTTTGAAATTGTATGCAGAATCCAAGGTAGTAGACATTCAGAGCT
>CABHPP010146766.1:0-29597 GCA_902168425.1 Peromyscus attwateri | reverse complement strand
ACCAGAGGCAAAAGGGACCGCAAGAGCTAGCCGGCAGATACTGGCAGTGCCCAGGGGAAAGTGCCGGGCAGGAGTTCTGATCATGGCAGATGGAAGCTGGCAAAGCATTTCTGTCAATGAGAAGGGACTTGTTTGGTGGGAACACTGTCAAGAAATATAGGATTCAGTACTCCAGCAAGGCACCCAGGAGACAGTTGGGAACGCTCTCGTGGAATACTGGATTTAACACTCTAGCAAGGCACCCAGGAGACAGTACATGCATGCTGATAGGAAGGCTCGCAGAAGCCAGGGAAGCAGGCCTAGCAAAGCGAGGGAGAAATGCCAGAGCTGCTTTGGCAGGTGGCAGAGAATGATAAGGTTCAGAGAAGTGGGCAGGCTGGAGTGTGTACAGTGTGCAAGGCACAGATCCTGTGAGAGGATCCAGAGTGCACATGATTTGCCAAAGCAACAATGAACACATTGGTGAGAGGTACACCAACATCTCTTCAGATTCTGCGGCAGCTCCCCTCTGCGGGCCAGGGACGAAGAGCCGAGCACACTGATAAAAAGGGAGAGCATAGATGATTTCCTCGCTGTTCCCACCCCACACACGTATAATATGGAGGGCGGGTTGTGCTTAATCAGCAGGAGTCAAGTGGATGCAATTATTATGCGGGTGGGAGCAGCTACCAAGGAGCCTGACTGGCAGAGAAGTACCGAGATGGTTAGTGAACGTAACATTACTGGGGAAAACTACATGAGTAGCCAAAAAAGGTACCGCTTAATCTGTGCACAGTAAAAATGAAGGACATCAAGAATGAGGGGTGAGGGCAGTCATTCCAACAAAAATGGGATGACTCGTCACTGTCAAGAACTAAACTAGTCTTGCGTCCTAGAACCCATCAACACAAAGAGGCTGGGTGAGAAAGCTCACACAATGGTTTCCGCTCTTCCTCCAAATATGTATAACTCTATGTTCTGAGGACTGCTGGGCAGAGTTCATGATGATTTCATATTTACAAGGTACTAATAGTGGTTTAATTCTTGGTCTCCGACTTGCCCTCTTGAACTTCTTAATACTGTCTGAGCAAGGAGCTTTGCATTTACAGTTTGTTCTGGGCACCTGGCTTTAAAATGCATGTGTAGTTGGTTGTGGGGGGGATAGATAGGGACATGCTGATGAATGGAGTTCTGTTTCAGGTGACAGTGAGTCTGCTGGATCTGCAGAACCACCCAAAGCATTTGCTGGGTTCTGAATACTCTCCCTGGTCTGTAGGGTAAAACCCGCCGGACAGAAACTAGCCAAGGGGAAGGCTCGGAATCTCTCTCTCTGTCTCTCTGTCTCTCTGTCTCTCTGTCTCTCTCTCTCTCTCTGTCTCTCTCTCTCTCTGTCTCTCTGTCTCTCTCTGTCTCTGTCTCTGTCTCTCTCTCTCTCTCTCTCTCACACACACACACACACACACACACCCACACACACACACACACACACATACACAGAGGGTTAGGGAATTAAAATATTGTTCATAGAGGGCTTGTCAAAAATTAATGTCACACTGAAAACTTTTAAAAAGCAGAGGTGTGGGCCGGAGAGATGGCTCAGCCGCTGAGGTCACTGACTGCTCTTTCTGAGGACCTGGGCTTGACGCCGAGCACCCACCCAATGCCCTGTTCTGCTATCCATAGACACTGATTGCACACGATGCACAGACATATACAGATAAAACGTCTGTATGCATAAAATAAAATTTTAAAAACTTTAAAAGACAGAGGTACTAGACTCATAATATCTCCTTTAATTCACTGCAAACAAAAACAAAATTTGAAAAGCAACAATGGACTATTTAGAACTCAACCAAGGGTTGGGGATGTAGCTTAATTATAGCCTTTGGGAGGCCCTGGGTTCAATTTCTATACCACATAAAACAATTAGGAAGTGTCCCCCACCCCATCTCCACCCAGGCTCATGCCTTAAAAACTTGGTTTCCAAATGATAGACTCTGGGGAGATGATTAAGGGATTTGGCCTAGTCAGTGGCAGAGCCACTGTGGATTCAGAACTTGGAGGCATTATCAGGAGGTGGTGGAGAGTCACTGGGGGGCTGGGTTAGATTCTTCCCAACCAGTAGTAGGTTCTAGCGACGTATAGCTCATGCTTAGGGTCCTCTCTGTCAGCCTTGTTCACCTTAAGATGAGCTGGTTCCCTCTGCCATACGACGCCTGTCACGATCGTCCTCCTCACACAGGCCCCACTGTAATGGAAGCGGCAGACGGAAGGAAGCTCTGAAACTGTGAGCAAACTTTCTCCTCCTTGTAAACTGTCTCTCTCCAGCATTTTTTTCACAGCAGAGGAAAAAGTGACCAATACAACAAAATTCAACCAAGGAGCAGCCCGGACTAGAGCTGCTGTGCTAGTCATGGGTCGTCCTTACTAGACTCTTTAAAGTGAGGAAATCGCACATGGAGTCAAACACTTCATGGACAGACGTGCAGAATGGCTCTGTAGGTATGTCCTGCCTCATAGCTTCGGAGCCCAGGCCTTCTCTCAGGTAGGATGATTGTCTACTTCATGTGTTCAGTACCCCCTCATCACCACTAGGCCATCCATCACTCAGACTCCTGGAAGGAACGTTACAATTTTTCTAGCTTTTTGCTACAATGTTTCCAACTCTTGTGCATACCATCACACAGATAAGGTCTACTGTGCTTAATTGCCATCTTGATGGCATCTAGAATCACCATGGAAACAAGCTTCTTAGTGTGTCTGTGAAGATATATCTAGATTAAGTTAACTGAGGTGGGAAACTCACCCTACGTCTGGGCAGTATCATTTCATAGGTTGCGGTCCTGGACGTCACAAAAGGAAAAAGCCAGCCAAGTGTGTGCCTTCACTGGCCCTGCTTCCTGAGTGTGGATGAATGTGACCAAGCACCTGAAGCTTCTGCCGCGTGACTTCCCCACTATGACGGCAGGGTCCCGCAAACAGCAAACCCCAAACAACCCTTCCTTGAGGGTTTTTTTTTTTTTTTTTTTTTTTAAGATATAGGGTTAAACCAATACCTAACGACTTTTTTTTTTAAAAGATTTATTTATTTATTTATTCTATACACAGTGTTCTGCCTGTATGACAGAAGAGGGCACCAGATCTCATTATAGATGGTTGTGAGTCACCATGTGGTTGCTAGGAATTGAACTCAGGACCTCTGGCAGAGCAGTCTGTGCTCTTAACCTCTGAGCCATCTCTCCAGCCCCCCTTGAGTTTCTTTTGTTGGGTATTTTGTTGCAGTAATGAGACAAGTAACTGAAGCAGGAAGCCTCATTTAAAATTGTGGATTCCATCAGTCCTTTAAAATTGTTTTTAATTTAAAAGTTGTGTGCCTGTGTATATCTGCTGTAGCACGTGTGTGAAGGCCGGAGATGACTTTGCAGAGACAGCTACCTCTTTCCCCACTTATGTGGGTTCCGGGTTCCGGGGATTGAACCCAGGGTGTAGTGCTTGCATGCCGAGCTCCTTTACCCAGTGAACCAGACCACTCCTTTTTTTTTTTTTTTAAGATTTATTTATTTATTATGTATACAGTATTTTGCCTGCATTATGTCTGGACACCAGAAGAGGGCACCAGATCTCATCACAGATGGTTGTGAGCCACCATGTGGGTGCTGGGAATTGAACTCGGGACCTCTGGAAGAGCAGCCAGTGCTCTTAACCTCTGAGCCACCTCTCCAGCCCCTGGACCACTCCTTCTTTATTCTCTTATTCTCTCATGCTGGAGGCATTCCCCAAAGGCTTGGCCTTCCTTGGCTGTCTGTTGGCACACGAGACAGGCCCCTGAAAACCTTTGATTAGAAGATTTGGGTGGAGTGGAGAAGGAAAGATCACTGGTAGAGTGTTTGGGTGATTTAGGGATCAATGTACTAAATCCAAACGATAGACATTTTTTTTTTCTCTTCATGGCTTCCGTTTTTAAAATATCCTATAAAAATATTTATCATCGCGCTGTGTGTGTGTGTGTGTGTGTGTGTGTGTGTGTGTGTGTGTGTGGTGTGTGCATAGCGTGTCTGTGTGAGCATACACACCATAGCACCCATAGGAAATATGAAGACAACATTCTATGGATCTGTCTCCTTCCACCCTGATGTAGGTCTGGGGATTGAATTCAGGTTGCCAGGCATGGACGGCAAACACATTTGCCCTCTGAACCATCCCACTGCCCACTCTGGTTAGCTTTTAATTAGAAGACTCCTCAGTCTCCTGCCAGGGAAATGTCTACCTGGATGCTCGTGTGTTCAGAGCTGAGTTGAGCAAGGACCAAGGATCCCACTCTGTGTAAAATTTCACTTAAGGCATGCAGGGTGAACTTCTGCCCTCAACTGTCCTGCAATCCTGGAGGACAAAGATCGGCTCTGACAGAGGAGACTTGGAAGATCCGGCATGCATCTTAGACAAGTTTTCAGGCCACCTTGTGTTTTGCCTAGTATCTCCAATTCTGGCCTCTTCATGTGTGAGAGGGGTGAGGTGGCCAGAATAAGCCTGTGTGGGGGCTGTTCTTAGGGATATTTTAAGGTCCCTAAGTTAGTGGTTTCCAGCTGGAGGTGATTCCATGTGGGGAACATTTGGCAAATGTTGTCAAAACTGTAAAGGAGTGCTGGCATTTGGTGGGCGCAGCCTGGGTATGTGGAGTGTGGCATTTGGTGGGCGCAGGCTGGGTATGTGGAGTGTGGCATTTGGTGGGCACAGGCTGGGTATGTGGAGTGCTGGCATTCGGTGGGCGCAGGCTGGGTATGTGGAGTGCCGGCATTTGGTGGGCGCAGGCTGGGTATGTGGAGTGTGGCATTCGGTGGGCACAGGCTGGTATGTGGAGTGCTGGGGTTTGGTGGGCACAGGCTGGGTATGTGGAGTGTGGCATTCGGTGGGCACAGGCTGGGTATGTGGAGTGCTGGCGTTTGGTGGGCACAGGCTGGGTATGTTGCCAAACACCTTCCAGTCCACAGGAAAGCCGGCTTTCCATTGTGTCAGGGCTGAAAAAACTTGCCCTGAAACTGGTGTAGGCACCTTCCGTTTCCAGTTTTCTGATGCCTCTTGGCTTTTTTGCTCCTGTTCCTTTTGATTTTGCAGCTTTATGCCTTTTACAAAGCACTTGCTGTCATTGAGGACTTATTTTTAGGAGGGATCGATGACAAACTGTTCAGTTCGCATATTTCACCAGAACTCACATGGTGATATTTGAATTTATATTTGTTGAAAATATTTTAATTCCTACTCAAATACTAGAATAGGCAAATATTTAGTGCCTGGAAGAATGTGTTAACCAAAGAATGGAACACAGAATGCACGTAGAACCTGCTGGAAATGGGCTTATGCCTTCTCAAACCTTCTGTACGATTGCTCTGAAGCTCTGGAGTTTCCTTAAGTGGGAAGGAAAGGCAGCAACAACTACAGTTGAAACACAAAGATACTTTTAGTCTGCACAGGAGGTCACCGGAATGTCTGTACAACCTTCCGTGACCCTCTACTTCTAGAGTGTGGATACGACCCAGTGGTGGAACACGTGTTAACACATATAAGGCTCCAGATTCCACCCACAGCACCACAAAAGCAAAAATAAAGCAACACACACGCACCCTCAGCCCCCTACTTTGCGAGGACTCAACATTCCTCACTGGTTTCCCTGGTGGGTGTAGTTTGCCAAGACTGAAGCGAGATAACAAAGGATTTGCTGCTTTTGCTCTGAATCTTAAACAGGAAGCCGATAGGCCACCAATAAAGAGGTAGCTGAGTCTAACGCAGAATGGAGACAGGGATACAAAGTAACACTTCATTGTGACATTTTCATACACACTGTTTTCATCCACACTCTCGGTCTTCCGGTTCAGAGTCCCCGCCCCTCCTTGTATGTCTCTGCCCAGAGTCCTCTTCCCACTTCCATGTGGCCTGTGTTCTGATACCCTCCCCACCCCCTTCCTTAAAACCTCTTTCCCATCCTGTGCCCCGCCTCCTAGTTTTCTGAGGTATACCTGGACCCACTCCTCCATAAACATGGACAATTACAAGGTAGGGGCTGCCCAGGAGAACGTAAGTGCAGTATTTGTCTTTCTGAAGGTCTGGGACTCCTCACCTAATATAATAGTTTACAGATCCATCCATTTTCCTGCAATCTTCATAGTTTCGTTTTCCTTTATGGCTAATTAGAACTCCGTTGTGCTATGTACTACATTCTCATTTTCCGTTACCAGTTCATGAACATACAAGCTAGTTCTATGTCCTTGCTACTGTGAACTGAACACCAATAAACAGGAATGTGTAAGCCCCCATCACAGTACAGAGCCTTTGGGTTTTAGGTTCAGGAGTGATAGAGCTGGACCGTATGGTAGCTGCTGGATTTGGAGAGGCCTCCACACTAATTTCACAGTGGCTGCACCACTTTGCAGTCCCACCAGCAGAAAGGGCTCCCCTGCACATCAGCGTTTGTCTCCTCCATGGCATGTAGCCCTGCTGACACGGCTGAGATTTGAGGCCGTTTTAATTTGCATTTCCCCATTTCCCTGAGGGCTAAGGATGTATAGCACTTTGAAAATATGTACTGGTGGGCCTAGAAAGATGGCTCTGTGGTTCTTTTTTTTGCCAGGGGATGGGTGGGGAGCAGGTTGAGACAGGGTCTCACTGTGTAGCCCTGGCTGCCTGGAACTCACTGTGTAGATCAGGCTGGCCTTGAACTCACAGAAATTTTCTGGCTTCTGCCTCCTATTTATAAAAGGTCTGTCTGAATTCATTGTCTTAATACTTAGGGCAGTTTTATTCTTCTAGTAGTGGTTTGAGGCCTGTTTGATTAGATATGAGAATTTCTGCCACAGCTTGTTGACAGCGTCCATTTGCTTGGAAAGCTGGCTTCCAACTTTTGTGTCTTTGCTCATTATGTGAGTGTCTTAGGGACAACACCGAGTTAGTTTTTTATAAGGCAGTTGTTCAGTTTGTGTAGTCTCGCTGGTGACGTGAGTCTCGCTGGTGACGTGAGTCTCACTGGTGATGTGAGTCTCGCTGGTGACGTGAGTTGGTTTGCACACAAGCTTGCTGTTGAGGTGTGCTCCCTGTCGTTTGCTGGTTGCTCTGCATGGTCGGGTCACTGGTTCTTTCCCTCACCGTCAGTAGGAGGGCTTTGGGGCTTTCCTAATTTGGACATGATTGATTCCTTCCCAACGCCCTTCTGTTTATCAGTTCCTCTCATGAAATGCATTCTTTTTTTTTTTAAGATTTATTTATTTATTATGTATGCGGTGTTCTGCCTGCACATATCCCTGCAGGCCAGAAGAGGGCACCAGATCTCATTACAGATGGTTGTGAGCCACCATGTGGTTGCTGGGAATTGAACTCAGGACATTTGAAAGAACAAGCAGTGCTCTCAACCTCTGAGCCATCTCTCCAGCCCATGAAATGCATTCTTGACTGCTCATGGATTAAATTGTCTTCCTTCTTCCTTTGCATATAATATTCCTCTAAGAATCTTTGGTGTGCTGGCTTACTTTGCATGAATTGCCTTGAATTGTGCTTGTCTTGAAATGTTTTCATGTCTTCATCAATTTTAGGAGATAATTTTACTGAACAGAGCAATCTTGGTTGATAGTTGTATGCTTTCTTGGCTCCTAGGGTTGTTGGCAAAAGATCTGATATTATTCTGATGTTTCTGCCTTTGTGGCTGAGTTGGCATTTCTCCTGGCTTAGTTACTGCTCCATTGCTGTGAAGATACACCATGACCAAGGCAACTTAGAAAAGAAACCATCTAACTGGGAGCTGGCTTACAGTTCCAGAGGGTTAGTCCATGAACATCATGGCAGGAGCATGGCAGCAAGCAGCCAGGCATGGTGCTGGAGAAGGAGCTGAGAGTCTACATTTTATCCACAGGCAGCAGGTGGGGGTAGGGTGGGGAGGGGTGGGGGAAACTGAGCCTGGCTTGGGCTTTTGAAACTTCAAAGCCCACCCCCAGTGACACATCTCTGTGGATATGCCGAGCGCATGTCCGGCTCCAAAAGCCAAAGATGGCTCTGAGAGGAAGTGAGCTGGGCAGGGACCTAACGTGTTTACCAAAAATTATGGTTGGCTCTTGGGATCAGGAGAGATGACGTACGTGCATGGTCTCCTCATGATTATGCTGAGCTGTGCCCGGAGAGGCTCGTGGATACGTGACCTTTGTTGCCGATTGGTAGAAGGAAAGCTGACTCGTGGTTTGGTGCTTTATAAAGGGTGTGCTGATGCTTAATAAACTTAAGCTCCTGCCTGCCACGGCTCCCCACTGTGTCTGACTGTCTCCGGTACTGCGGACTGGTGGGGCACTACCCCTCCTCAGTCACGGTGGTCTGCTTTGGGCGGTGGGCCTAATTCTTCAGTGGGGTCAGGGGAACGCCGCACATCTCCTCCAACAAGGCCACACCTCCTAATTTTTCCCAAACAGTTCCACCAACTTGGGACTAAGTATCCGAATGTATGAGCCCATGGGAGCCATTCTCACTCAAACCACTGCATTTTCTCTCACAGCTTTTAGGATAGCGTTCCTTGTTTTTTTTTTTTTTTTTCAAAGATTTATTTATTATATACACGTTGTTCTGTCTGCATGTTTGCCTGCAGGCCAGAAGAGGGCACCAGATCTCGTTACAGATGGTTGTGAGCCACCATGTGGTTGCTGGGAATTGAACTCAGGACCTTTGGAAGAACAGCCAGTGTTCTTAACCTCTGAGCCATCTCTCCAGCCCCTCATTGTTTTATTTTTGACATCTTGACTATGTCAAATGCCTCTGTGTTTGGAGGTTTTGGAAGTCTATTTCTTTCTCTAGGTTGTGGCTATAGTTTTATTGAATATGCTACCTAAGCCTTTAGACTTGACCTCAGTTTCTTCCTCCCCCTTCTGGATTCCTAGGTTTGGCCTCCCAGCATACTCTAGAGTTCCTTAGAATTTGGGGTCATAGTCATTAATCTTTTTTCTTTATATATACTTCTATGGATGCTTATCCCCCCCCCATCATGAAATTCGTTCTTCTGCTTGTTCTTATCTGTTGACGATGACGCAAACGTTGAGGAAAGAGAGATGTCATACTGCTGGAGACCCAAAGAGGTGGCTGAATTCCGCATACCCACGGAAGAGAGTGGAGCAAACTACAGACCCGACAGCAGAAAAGGGGCGAAAGAGTCTGAGTTGAGAGCTACGATGCAATGTCTACCATCTCCCTGTCCCTGCCGCTACCGGAGGAGCAAAGCACTGAGAGCACCGAACTTGAAGCATGGAGTAGCATCCAAAGGGCAGCAACAGACCCCGGGCAGTGCAGCCTGTTCAGCCTGTGCAGAAAGCAGCAAGCGTGTGGTGATGGCGTCTGAGACAGTCTCCCACCCCACCCGATCATAGCGGAGACAAGCTGTAGAAGGATCCAAATCCAAGCAAGTGCTCACTGATGCTTTTCCTGCTGTTATAAAGAGTGAACGTGGAAATAGCAACTGCACTTCAGATGAAGGGCACCGGCCAATGTCTGGTCAGTTTCCAAACAATCAAAAAGAGTCTTCCACTTGCGAGGTTAGACAGTCCAGCCATTCCAGGACCATGGAACTGTGTCTCCCACAGCTACACCAGCTCATCCCTTCCAGTCACTGTCATCTGAGGCACAGAGAGTTCATTACATTTTTAATTCATGTGCTGATGAGCAAACGTACTGACTAAAGGCAATATGTCTCTCCTGTCAAGTATTCAGGGAGCAAATGAGAGACTAAGATAGCCAAGTGAAAACACTCTCATCCTTAGAAAAAGAGCGCTTGGCATGATTAAGTATCTCAATCTTTTTGTTAAAAAAAAAAAACCAGACATTAGAATATGCAGGTGAATTAAAAGAAGAAATTTGTAATCTTAATCATCTGGAGAAAATATGGATCTCTACTGTATCTCCGTCCACACTGCTGTGTAATCTCATGTACCTCAGTAAAAAGTGGATATAATGCAGGGAAGAAACTACTACAGAAACAGCATTAAATCCTGTTCCCCATTCAGGGCTTTAATTCCAGAGATCCTGGCACGAGCTGGTTCCAACTGCACATACATCTGCGATTCTGACATGGTGTGTGTGTGTGTTGTGTGAAAGTGTGAGTAAGGGTGTGCATGTCATAGTGTGCATGTGTGTGAGTGTATGTGTGTGAGAGAGTGTGTGTATGTGTGTGAGAAAGAGAGAGAGAAAATGAGGGAGACAAGACAGGGGTGGTGCTGAGATCACACCTTGATCTTGGTTGGACTCAGGCCCCTCACCCCCCCACCCCCCCATCCCCCCACCCCCACCCCCTGCCAACTGTGGGAAGATAAAATGATTCTCTTTCTGCCCACCCAGTCTGTGGTTCTTCATCACAGCAGCCTGGACAGATGAACACACAGGCGGAAGGGGAAACATTTCCCTGAAGAACTAGCTAGGTTTCCCCTTGATATCCCCCCAGTCTTACAAAACAGAAGAAACGATGCGTCTCAAGTCCAGAAACTACCAAATGTTAAAACCGAGAGCTTGCCTATTTATTAGCAACGCTGTCTTCCAAAGGTCATGTCTTAAAGGTCACGTCCGATGTGCATGTATTCCCCCTTCTAGCTCTCTGGCGATGCTCGCCACAGTCATTTCACAGCCAGCTCCATAATTGGCTTTATATTTTCTAAATGTCACTTTCTGATAGAAGTTGTTTTCAGCCTCCCTGTTTCTGGCGGAGGAGGTGGGGGCACTGTTGACAGAGCCGTTTCTAAGAAAGTCATCTCTTGTTTTCCCTGGATACAGTCTGTGACAGGAGGGAAGTCCTGAGGGACAAACTCTGGGGACAGAATGTGAAATACAAGTGGAGTGTGATCCTTGCAGGGGACCTTCAGGCATCACTCGGCAGCTGGGATCCCACCCTCTGTGTCAGGCACTAGGGAGTTAGTTCCGTGAGACGAACACTGCAGTCAGTACAGCCTGCACAGCCTGCAAGTGCCACAGAGAAGTCTGGAAATTAGTAGGAAAAGAAAGGGGGCAGGGCCTTCAGTCGCCAGTAAGCCAAGTGCAGAACTGGGGTACCACAGGGGTCCCTGTGGGGGGCAGAGGCAATGGCACATGTCCTGAGCTTCTCCTAGCTGTGACCTCAAGTTGGGCTTCTGGTACTCCTTCCTTGGGTACTGGTTTCTGATAACAAGATGCAAAGATGGATACATCCTCTTGGTTAAATAATGTATCCATGATGCCTTTCTGTGGTGTGCATGTTTTGTTGCTACTGGGTTTCTGTATTTGTATCTACAATGTCCCCCAAATGATTTTCTGTTAAGCCGTGGTTCCCTAGGTGGCAGGGAGACAGGAGAGCATGCAGGAGGTGGGGCCTTGTGGGAGGTCTTCATGTCACTAGGGGTGAACTTTGAAGGGAATAATGGGACCCCAACTTCTCCTCTGTTGCTTCCAGGCTTGACTGTCCAGCTGTGATGTGCTGCCTTGTCACATACAACCGAACAGCGGGGTCCTTTGGCTATGAGTGGGAACCATAAGCCAAAATGAATGTTTCCTTTCATAAGTCAATTATCTGAGGCATTTATTATAGCAGCAGCAAACTGACTGACATAATAGCTGTCTATGGAAGAGAAATACCCTTGGAATAAAGTCCCTGAGCTTTCCATTTCTGGGCCGGGAGAGAGAAGCACAGGTGTACAGATTTCAAGCCCTAGCTAAGCAACCATATTGAATGTGGCATCACATGGTCACATCAACTTCAGCGCTATCCCTGTGCCAAATCCTCCCTATCCCCAGACATGGAGCAGAGGACAGATCACCACACAAGGCAGCAATCTTTTGAATGTACGTTGGAAACACAATCCCATAATTTATGCTAATGGAATGCAGGTCTTTGGGAGGTGACTAGGATTAGGATCGTGGTGAGGTCTCCATGATGGCGGTGGTGGTTTGAATGAGAATGCCCCCATAAGCTCATATGAATGCTTGGTCCCCAGCTGGTGGAACTGTTTGGGAAGGATTAGGAGGTGTGACCCTCTTGGAGGAGGGTAGCCTTTGAGATTTCAAAAACCCATGGCATTATCAGTTATCTCTCTCTGCCTTGTGCTTGTGGATCAGATGTGAGCCATCAGATACTGCTCCAGAGCCATACCTGCCTCCAGCCATGCTTCCCAATATGGTGGTCAGGGACTCAACCTCTATAAGTACCAGCCTGAGGCCTTCATCAAAGGCTCAATAGATGCTGGTACCATGGACTTGCATGTCGCTACCTCCAGACCCATGAGGTACTATTCTTTATAAGTAACCTGCTTTCATTTAAAAAGAAAAAAAGGTAACAGGAAAGAGAATAAAAGAAATATCCAGAATCAACCAAATCCAAAGCTGTTTCTTTGAGTAAATTTTCTTATTCTACTTACATGGAAAAAGAGCCAAGAAAAGACAGCACAGCCGTGTAGATGCTTTGAGAAACAAAAGAAGGAAAAGTAGTGAGAAAAAACTACTACCTAGGAGAGAGGAAAGGAGCACCCACCAGAACAAACTTCCTAGTGGACTCCCTAGGGCCTTCATTACCTTCACCGTATGCCAGTTTAAATCTCCGTGTGAGTTCAACTAGCAAATGTGAGGCAGAATTGGAGAAAGAGTACTCAAATTCCCCAAGACAAGGATTCTAGGGGCATCGAGGGCTCTGCATTCTCTAACTTGGACCTTTCAATTTTACAGTCTAAGAAATGCCGTGGTCTCAAAGGCTCGTGTACTGAAGGCTTAACTCCTAGATGGTGGATTATTGAGAGGTCAGTGTACCGCAAGGGGTTAAACCTATGATGTTACCTTTTTTCAGTTGCTGGGATAAAGCCCTGTGACCAAGGCAACTTATAGAAGAAGGAGTTTTTTTGGCTCGTGGTCCCAGAGGGTTAAGACTCCGCTGTGTTTGGGAAGTTATGGCAGCCGGAGCAGGCATGGCAGCCGGAGCAGGAAGCTGAGCCATCACATCTTCTCCAGCAAACACGAAGCAGAAAGAACTCGAGGCCGGGCAAGGCTACGAACACCCAAGCCAACTTCTGGTGATGCACTTTTTCAAGCCCTCACCTCTTAAACCTCCTCAAGCAGTGCCACCAGCGGGGGCGGGGGGCGGGGGGCGGGAGGGGGCGGGGGGCGGGGCAGTGGGGAGGGAGGCATAGGGAGTGGGGGAGAGGGTCAAGCGGGTTAGGGGCGAGGTAGGGAGTGGAGCGTTCAATACCTCAGCCGATTGGAAGAAGTGGCCACTAGGAGCATGCTTTTGAAGAGTGCTTCTCTGTTACCCGCTGCTGCTCAGATACCCTGACTCCCTATCACAATGTTTTGTCTCACTAAGGCCCGGAATCAGCCAAACCAAATCTTCCCTCCTTTAAACTTTCCCAGGTATTTTTCTTTTGTCACAGTGATGGAAGCTGATTAACACAGGGTACATGGTATGACGCAATTGTTCTTTTGCAGTTCTGGGCATGACTCCACATGCTAGGTAAGCCCTCCCACTGAGCTATATTCTCGCCATCGCGGTCCCCCAACCCCCCAAAGCCAAGAACTATTTTAGAGCAAAATAAACTTGCAAGTGCTGTTTTGTTAAATCAACAGTTAAGTTTTCATGGCTCCCCTGCTCATCTTGGCTGATCCCAGGAGGGTTCTGATTTATCTCTGTGATAGTCCATTTCCTGGGTGGGCCAGTGAACCATGCTTCCTGGTACTCACGCTCTGGTGTAGTTTCTTTGTGCTGTTTTTGTTTTGTTATTGTTTGTTTGTTTGTTTGTTTGTTGGCATAAAGTCCTGGGTATTAAATATTCTGTCTTCAGTGTGGCACTGTTGAGAGGTGGTGAAGCCTTTGAGTAGCGGGGCCTAGAGGAGGCGTTGGGCCTTTGGAAGTGTACCCTTTATCAGGATAGTGGGCACTTAGGCCTGTCTTCTTTCTTTCGGCCCCTGGCTGTGAGCGGCTTCACACCATCGTCTGCTCTCACTGTGAGCCGCTGCCTCGCCAACTGAAATCTGCAGAACCTTGAGCCAACACAAACCTCTTCTTTATACGCTGATTACCTCTGGTGTGCCCTACAGTGTGGAAGGCTGACTAACACACCCCTCCTCTGGAGACTGACCCCGTGACTGCTTTGACCAATAAAATACAGTGGAAGCGATGTTCATGTTCAAGAGAGTCTCGGCACAGCAAAAAAATCCTCTGGGGGATCTGCTCAGGAGAAGCTGGGCACACTCTCAGACTACCATGACAATCCACAAGGACAGAGAGATCCCTGGCCGCTTCCTGATATGCCATAAAGTAAAGAGGCCATCTCGGATGGTGCTGTAGATAAAGCAGAGATCTGCCAAACCCTATCAGATGTGTTTAATCTTTTGACATTATAACACGGTACTATCATCTACAAAATTCATGCTAAAACAAACAAACAAAACAAACCTCTTCACGCGTGCGCGCGCGCACACACACACACACACACACGCACACACGCACACACTCACTCATGCTTTAAGCAGGGTTACAATTTTAGATCAGACCACTGTCATAGCTGTCTCAGGCTGCAGGCAGCCTGGAGGCTATGGTTGGACACACTTGGTTCACAAATGGTAGTATTGCGAATAAGTAATTGTGGCCACTGAAAACCAAAACACCTTTTTCTACCAAGTCATTTCAGTTGCTTCCTTCTAGACCTAGGTGAGGCCACCTTCTCAGAAGACTTACCTGACAAACTCAGTGGAGAGCAGATTATCCTAGAATTTGGTGCAAAGTTTGGGTTGCGCTGACCTTGCTGTTCCTACTCAGTTTTATAAATTTAACACCCCCTAACACTAATAATGACACTGGTTAATGTTGAGCACTGAACTAAGCTCGGTAGGTAGGGAGAATATGCCCATTTTCCATATGAAAACACTGAGGCACAACGATTAAGCCGTTTGTCCAAAGGTGGTGGTTCTATAGAAGTACACTTCTGAATGTCATCACTCTATTCCTTGATAGGACTGTGCGCCAAGCACTAAGAGGTAGATACGGAAGAGAGCATTGCACGTGCATTCCAGGCAAGAAGAAACGGGGAAAGAGATTAAACTGAGACACAGTAACTATCATAGACGGTCAACAGACACAGGACCCGGAAGGCCGCTGGATCAGAGGCAGTGGGACCCCAGCTACAGAGCAAGCAACAGCCATGAACATGTTGCCTTGGCCGAGTTAGTGCAGCTGACTTGTGGCAAGTTTTCTCTGAAGAATGACGACTCTGCTTCTGGCGAGATGCACCTGAGCTGACCTGCTGTCTGCTTGGCTTTATATAAGCTCTCATATTTACACTGACTTGGATAGATTTTTGTCCCTTGTAAAAAAAAAAAGAAATTGTCTAGGACCTCTTTCCAAAGATCACACGTAGATGGACAGCCACAGGAGATTGTCATGGAATCAAATGTTTCAAAATATATTATTGGCTATGCAGTTTTCTGCTCAGGAAAACATAGGATTCCTGGCAGATTTCACATTAGGAGAGAAATGAAAGACCATGCCAGGAAACATGAAGTTCTCAGGAAGTAATTTGGTTAAAAACATATTTCCTTAATAGGATACAATTTGATTCTCTCATTACCTTTTGACAAGAACAGTAAGACACTGGCTGCTTAGTGGTTCGTGGAGCTTTCTCCATGTTCAGTCTTATGGGGAGCTCAGCAGCTGCCCCCATCCATCCTCATTTTGTTGACGGGACCCAGAGGGTTTAGAGACTGAGGTCACGTGGGCAGTAGGAAGCTGTCTAGAGACTGAGATCACGTAGGCAGTAGGAAGCTGGCTTAGTCTCTAGGTTCCTGGACCAGGGCTATGTCTACCTCTGCACTCATGGGTGGTCTTTGTGGCTTGTGTAGATGTGGAGAAGAGTACTTTCTTGACCTACATTACAGCCTCTTGAGGGCCCAATGTTTTGAAAAGCAGGGTCATTGTTGTTTCATGGTCAATTAGGAAGCTCTTTAAGAGCTACTGTGTGTCAGCAAGTCATTTGATTGAAGGACAGTTCCTTCTAGGGACAAGAGTTCTGTTGATCTGAGGAACATTCTGACTTTGATATTTTATAGAATCTTTGGGGTTTATGAAGATTGCTGGAATTTCCTTCCTTGTAACAAAGGTGACCATATAATGCAACTTTTTGTCACTCAGCTGAGGCAGAGCAATCAAATTCTCACACGCTGTTCAGAGCTTACTTACACTTGCTTTTTGCTCAGAGAGTGGTAAGGAGAGTAAGCCTTCTACTGCCCCTCCCCAAATCACGAGGCTTATTTAGTTTTTGTATTCTTTGTGTATAGAATGGGGAGAATGTCTTACATATGTGTTTGTGTGTCCACATGCACCCACATACACTCGTGGAGGCCAGGGGTCAACATAGGCTGTTTACCTCAGTCATAGCCTACCTTACTTTTGGAGACAAGGTCTCTAACTGGACCTGAAGCTTACTACTTTGTCTAGGCTGACTGGACAGAAAGCTCCAGGGATCCAGCAGCGTCTGCCTCCCCAGTGCTGGGATTTGTAGACCCAGTTTTTCACCTGGGTGCTGGAATCCAAACTCAGGTCCTCATGCTTATGTGGAAAGCACTTAACCGATGGTACCACCTCCCCGGCCTCAGTGTATGTAGTCTCTTGAAATGTTTATAAGTTTAAATTACCCCTGAAGAAGTTACATATGTGGTTAAATTCTAACAGGAATTTAAATTAAAAAAATTTTTTTTTCAAAAATAGAAAGAAATCCTAGTATTATTTCAAGTGGCGCATAGAGTTGGGGAGGGGCACAGCCTGTAACCTGTAGTTGCATAAATATAGTTACTTGGTAGATTAAGGCAGGAGGATTTCAGATTAGAAGTCAAGTCAGTTTGGGCAACTTCATGAGACTCTGTCTCAAAATATAAACCCTTTAAAAAGCAGAATAAAGGACCGGAAAACTGGGTGTGGTGGTGCACACCTTTAATCCCAGCACTCTGGAGGCAGAGGGAGGCAGATCTCTGTGAGTTTGAGGCCAGCCTGGTCCACAGAGTGAGGTACAGGACAGCCAGGGATACACAGAGAAAAATCTGTCTCAAAAAACAAAACTTCTTATGAAAAATGATACTGAATGGGGTTCTGTTCACAGGAATCCAAAAAGTCTTTGGATTTGATTTATATGAATCTAGGAGAATCAGCACGACTTAGTGTACTTCTTTGCATTAAAATAAGTCTTTCTGGAAGGATCCAGCATGAATTATATACTTATTTTTAAATGGGCCTAAAGAACTATTAGTTAAGATACAACCCTTTGTGCTGTGGATATCACTCTGTATAAATAAAATGCTGATTGGCCAGTAGCCAGGCAGGAAGTATAGGCGGGACAAGCAGAGAAGAGAATTCTGGGAACAGGAAAGCTGAGTCAGAGAGACGCTGCCAGTCGCCATGAGGAGAAGCATGATGTAAGATACTGGTAAGCCACGAGCCACGTGGCAAGGTATAGATTTATAGAAATGGGTTAATTTAAGATATAAGAACAGTTAGCAAGAAGCCTGCCACGGCCATACAGTTTGTAAGCAATATAAGTCTCTGTGTGTTTACTTGGTTGGGTCTGAGCAGCTGCGGGACTGGCAGGTGAGAGAGATTTGTCCTGACCGTGGGCCAGGCAGGACCAGGAAAACTCTAGCTACACCCTTAGAGTGTCTATTGCTTGACCCAGAGGATAACGGCATTTGCTGCCAAGCCTGATGACCTCTATTTTGGAAGGAGAGAACTGGCTCTGCAATCGATGGAGGATGTTAAGTAGCATCCCTGGCCCGTGTCCACCAGATGCCAATAGCACTCCTCACCCGCCCTCCGGCCCTGTAAACAGGCCTTATGAGTTGACTTTGTGCATTCGAGAAGCCATGCTTAGAATTTAGGTCTCCCCCCAGGTCCATGGTATGTCCTCCAATGACACTTTCCCCTGAGATGCTCCTCCATGATGCTGGTGGCATATGCTAGTCATAGTTCCCACTCAGCCATGTGACCCCACACTGTTCCGAGGTTGGATGTATTAAATACTCTTTGAACTTGATAGTATTTCCAACTTATAACAGATTTCGTGGGATGTAATTCCACGTACATGTCAACCGGAATCTGTAACGGCTCAAACACTGCAAATGTTCCCGGGAGGGCACACGTGTTCTAGGTGGAAATATCCTGACTTTCGATGCACAGCTGAGGCTCTGTGGTGCTGACCTCTTCCTGTGGCTGTCGTGGAACTCCCTGCTGAAGCCTGAATCTTGACCTACTTGTGGCAATTCCATTCATGCAAAATAAAATCTACTGAGCATAATAGACTTTTTAGTAAATGCTATTGTGTTTTTAAAAACGGAGGGAAGGAGTCACACCACACAACAGGGCCCACGTGGGAGGTTTATTGAGGGGAAGGGGAGAGAGGAGGGACAGAGAAGGGGGCAGGGACTGGTCCCTGGGGATGAGGAAGGAAAAGAGAAAGGAAGAGAGAGAATGCGCCCAGGAGATGCGGCTGCAGCTGAGGTGTACCCTGTCAGGACCCTAAGGGCAGGCCAGTACAGATGCCTAAATGCTAACAAATGCTTTCATACATTCGTTCACTAACTCCTAACAATAGAGGTGTGGAATCAGTGCATGTATGCATGGCCCTCACATAAAAAGGAAACTGAGGCCAGCGGCTACCCAGAGAGTCAGCAAAAGAGCAAGGAATGCAGAAGTAGCATTTATAGCCATTCTCTTGGCTAGATGCAGAAGTAGCATTTAGAACCATTCTCTTGACTGGCAAACTCTCCTGGCTCTCTTTGCAGACAGCAAAATTGTTGGATCAGGACTCATTACATCAGACAAAACCCAAACAGACTTTGTGGGTCTAACGGCTTCTGAAAACTTAGAGAGTCTGTATGAGTCGCTTCCTTTCATTTCATATTTTTACAAACACCAGGGGAGCAATGATCATTTGAACAGTTAAATTGATTTAGGGGAGTGAAATCCACTTTATTTTTTCAGTCTTGAAATTACTTCGAGTCATTTGCCGCTCTGAGTGGACTCCAGTCCCTCCAGTCTCTGCCACCCCTTGTCCCCCTGCGGCTTCCCAAGCCCCATTACCTGCCCTTAGATTTCCGTTTTAATTTTCCAGACAAGATTGCATTTTTTCATTTCAGATATTAATCCAAAGAGCAACAGGGAGGAGCTCCACAGCCAAAATGCTCAGAAGGAAACCAAGCGAATCGAGGAAGGGAGGAAGGAAGGTGGAGAAGAAAAGCTGAAAGCGTAAGCGCTTTCTAGCCCCCTTGAAAAGCCACAGTGCCTTGCAAAATACCACGTTTGATTGCTAAGTTGAAAGAAAAGTCACTGGATGTGCCTTTTCTGCACTGGAAGAGGAAAAGAAGGTTCTGGCTAACCTGAGCTCAGTGCCCAGACCTTTAGACTCGGGGTCTGGTATCAAGAGAAGTTTTCAAATGGGAATCTCTCCACATTGCCCTAGACAGTCTCAGATTTGTGGTCACAAGTGATCCTCCTCCCTCAGTCAGCCCTCCCGAGTAGCTTTGTCAGCATACCCAAGAATCCTCTTTTAAGCTGTAACTTTTTGAATCTTTTTTCATACAACAAGAAACCATGGGGAATTCTGAGTCTGGGCTCTGTTCTTGCTCAGCAGCCGAGCCTGGACTCAGTGATAGATACTAACACTAAGACACTAGGCCACAGTGAAGAGCCACCAGTGGGGAGTCCCAAGACAGCCCCTGGCTGGTTTTCTTGGGGGGTGGGGGAGTGTCAGAACTCATTACCCTGGAATGTGGCACCCTGGCGTTGGTTGGAACAGATAGGCAGGAAGGTGGCTAACCCATTTCCTTGCCTTGTTCCCCAAAGCAGGTTCTAAAACTTTCATTCCAGAAGTGCTTTCCTACACCTCCAGGCACGAAGTGTCCTCCAATCTCAAGACACCTGGACTCAAAGGATGATTTGAACATGCAGGGCTTACCAACTCCTAACTTCATTACCAGTACATCTTATTCTCCTCACTTCTCCATGGCTGCCTCCTCATCACACCTAGCATAAAAGCTTGCTTGGCAACACACACCTGTGGTCCTATCACTTGGCAAGCAGAGGCAGGAGGAGGATGGCAAGTTTGAAGGCATCTGGGTTATATGCTGAGACTCTGTTTCAAAAACAAAAACTAACAAGAAGCATGCTGGCTTTTTTCCTTTGGGCCTTTAGTTCTGAAAGCTCCTGTGTCACACGAAACTCCCATAGATAAATGTGTTTGCTTTATCTTATTGATCTGTCTCTGGTAATAGGTCCCCAGCCATGGACCCAAAATAGAATAGGAAAGAGCATCTTTTCTGTTCACCTGGAGTGCAGGTGTGCTGGACACCGAGCCCCACTCTCCGAGAGCTCGTTTGTGGTCCTGACCAGATCTAACTCAGGATCTTGACATACATGGCTATGGAAGAATAAGACCAGAACATGAAATCACATTTACAATTTGAAAGCAACTGCAGAATCTCGTACTTCATGAAGCACTACAGCATTAGGTACTAACTTACCCTGAAAGACAGACAGCCGGGGCCTGCACCAGCCCCACTTGGCTCTTAGATGACCTCGTAAAATAAGGAGCAGAGTTCTCTGAGTAAAGGGGTTATAAGAATTTTAATGCGCTCATCTGAGATAGAGTTTGGTGATTTTCAACCTAGAAATTGCAACCCTTTAGAAGTCAGTAAAATCAACTTCGAGGTGCTGGCACATGCCTTTAATCTCAGGACTCACTCAGGAGGCAGAGGCAGGAGGATCTCTGTGAGTTCCAGGCCAGCCTGGTCTACAGAACAAGTTCCAGGATAGCCAGGGCTACACAGAGAAACACTGTTGCAAAAAAACAAAAACAAAACAAAAAAACCAAAACGTTAATAAAATCAATTTGGTAGGATGCAAACAGCACTTTAAACTAATGAATAAACAAATAAATACAGTATGAGAATCAACATAAGGATTGAGCTAATGCTTTAGGTCCGTGGTGTATCCAGGGAAATTCGCCCTTGAGTCCTGTCAGGAGAAGCCCCTAAATTTAATTTTTAGTTTAAGAACTAACTAATCTAGCTGGAGTGGTGCTGGTGCATGTCTGTGATCTCCGGATTCATGGGGTTGAGGTGAGGATGAATTTAAAGTCAGCCAGGCCTACAAAGTGGGACTCTGTTTCCAAACAGACAGATAAACAAACGAAACCAATCCCACTAATCTAGTGACCAAGCTTTTCCCCCCCAAGCTAATTAATCAGTTTAAAATCTGTGGTACTAAGACCTCAGCCTTCTCTAACCCATGCGCACATGGAGACAGGAGCTTGGAGCAGTTTCCCTCACTAATACGGGAGCTCTGAAAGGCCTCAGTAGCCAAATGCATGAGAAACACTCTATTTTGTTTTCTCTTAGATTCCCAATACACATTAGCCAGTGGAAGAACACAGCCAAGAGACTGGTTTGAACTGGGCCTGGTGGCATATGTCTCAGTGAGGCCGGGCAGGGGTGGAGGGAGAGAAAGAGAGACTGATTCCAGAGGTCCCCGAAATCCTTGGCCCTGAAGCCCTTTTTCTAAGACCATTAACAGTTCCACGACCCTTGCCCCAGCCCTCAGCTGCTGCCCCCCTCTCTCTTTAGTTCCCACATCTGAGGCTGCACCCCAGGCTGTACAACCTCATCCGACTTCTGAAGAAGATGGAAGTAAGGTTTATTCAATAACTTACTCCACAGCTTCATGGCTTCCAACACAGACGTCCCAAGCAGCATGGTCTCCGTCTTTGATCAGAGAGGTTGCCTTATTCTAGGGTAATTCCCGAAACTGCTGGTTGTGGAATTAAGTTGAACCCAGTCCAGCATTTGGCCAGCTGACCACTGTGAGCGGAGTCTGTTTATTGGTTTAAAATGATTTTGTGTTCTCTTTTCTCTTTCTTCACATGGGTGTTGTGCTGCAGACCGTGACAGAGCACCTGCCCGTGTGTACACAGCCTCGCTAACTCAACCATTCAGCTGCTTTCTTTCCATGTTTAAATAAGAGATAAGCCACACTGGCCAGGGCATGTGGACTCTTGAGGTCATTAACTAACTGAAATTATATATCGTTGCAACTCAGCCAACACTCCAGTCTGTTAGAAACAGGTGCCCAAGAGGAAATGTTTAATTTCTCCAGGAGGCAAGCACTCTGGCAGACAGTGTTTTCAACCAAACTGTGTCTGTTTACAGAGTGAAATGAGGGGCTGCCTCGGTGTCTGGGAGCTGGCTTGCCGACCATTACCCAGCATCCTCCTTGGCCTGCATCTTGATGGTAGTCTTACCACTTTGCAGGTTCCTCTCCCAGGTGGAAACCCTGTACTAGTTCCTTCTGGGAATCAGCTGGGTTTGGGTTACTTCAAATTGTCTTTTCGATGAACACCCTTTATTTTAGCAATGAATCCTGCTTTCCAGTGCTGGGGCTTGTGGTATAGTCAGCTGAATCTCCCTCTCTCTGTCTCTCTCTGTCTCTGTCTCTCTCTTTTCTCGTGGGTGCCAAGGAGACACCCCCACCACCCACACACATACACCCGACCTTTGAGAGTCACCCTGTCCTGGAGACTTTCTCCAGGGCTAAAGTAAGTGTTGCCAGGGCCCAAGCACTTCAGGTTCCTGCGGCTCCCTCCCCTTCCCACAACTCCCAACTTCTGCCTCTGCGTTTCTGCCTACTTCCCTGTGCATTTCAACAGTCCTGACTGATGGATGATGCCAGGCATGTTGCCGAATCAAACAGCTCTACTCAGCTCACCAAATTCTGCAATTCCCTGTGAAGTGGGGCACGGCTCTCGACAGGTTCCATCGTTCATTTTGTCAAAAGTGTGGACTGTAACTGTGTACCAGAAAGTTCTAGGCCTATGGACCAGATTAACAACAGCACAATCCTTGCCTTTGTGCTCATGAGGGAGAAAGATAATAAACAAAATAAGCAAAAAAACTATAGAAAGTGATAAATCCACAGAAGAGAAAATAAAGCAGGGAAGCTATGGTGGAAGAGCCAGGTGGGGCGTGGGGGGGGAGTGGTCTCTCTGAGGAGGGAGGGAGGTGAGAGAGTGGGAGAACTGCAGATTGGGGGTTCCAGGTCATGGGGTTCATGAAGTGCTACCCCAAACACGAGCTCTCCCACTTCTCTAACACAGATCCTAAAACCTAGAAGAATTTTCTAGTGTTCTCCAGAGGTCCTAATTCTCACTCAAGAAGTGACCTGTTGCCTAAGAGGAAAAGAACACCCTTGTCCTCTAGTGTAAACACTGGGCACTCACCAAGTCACCTTCAGGCCATCCCAGACTCCATAGCCTGTGGTCCGATCGCACCTCACACAGCTGTCTACCTCTTCATCAGAGCAAGCCTAGAATCGCACACGTCAACCCTTTTCTTCATGTCATTTCCTCAAGAGGTCTTGTCAAATTTATATTAAATACTTTCATCCTTTGTCCTTTGGCTCTCAGCCGTGGTCCTAAGGAGGAAAGGTAAGAGACATCATTTTCCTTCTATCACAAGGCCCTGGGCTGGGAGTATGTCTAACAAAGTTAGCATAAGACTGCTGTGAACATGAAGTGTTCTCCAAGTGCCAGGCATTTAGATAGCACTAAATGGCAGTGTGTTTGCCAGCTTTTTGTTACTATAATAAGATGTTTGAGGAAGGTTTCTTTAAAAAGAATAGAAGTTCATTTTGACTCATAGTTCTGAAGGTGGAAGGTCCAGGGGCCATGTGTGGTGATGGCCTTCTGACTGACAAAAATCTCAAGATGGCGTAGACATCACAAAGCAAGAGACTAGGAATAGCATGTCTATGTGCCTGGCCTATGTCCCTTCTTATAAAGCCACCAGGATCCACTCTTGGGAGCCCTGCTCTAATGACCTTGTGTGATCCTAAGCACTCTCAAGGGCCTCAGCTCTCAACATTCTAGTCAGGTTGTTTCCACGCTCTTCGGATCATTAACACTTGACTGTGGGGCTCAAACTCCTTCGTGAGTTTGGAGGTTGAGGGAGATGACACAGGCCAGCTTTGCCCAAAGAAGGGGGCTATAATGATAGTTGCCTGTGAGGTGTTCGAGGTTTGAGCCATAGAAAAGTGTATGGTAACCAGGTGTGGTGACACACACCTGTGATCTCAGAGCTTGGGGAGCTGAGGCAGGAAGACCAGGAGCTTGAGACCAATGTGGCTTATATAGAAAGACAGGTGCACGTCGGGGTGGGGGGCGGACCCTGCATATTATCTGGCCAAGGAAGCCCAGATATGCTCCCTGGCCTCCAGAGGAGTGTTTTATGGGGCTGGGCAGATGTCTGAGTGGCTGAAGTGCTGCCCAGCAAGCATGGGTGGCAGGGTGTAGATCTCCAGAACCACCCAAAAGTCAGGCGGGCGTGACAGCTGCCCGTAATCCCAGCATTTGGATGACGGAGACAGAGGACCCCCAGGGAAAGCTAGCTAGGTAAACAAGCTGGAATTGGCAAGCTCTGGGTTCAGAGAGAGAGACTCTGCCTCAACCAATGAAGTGGAATCGGCAAGTTCTGGGTTCAGAGAGAGAGACTCTGCCTCAACCAATGAAGTGGCAAGATGTGAGGACGATACTCAGCATCAACTTTGGGTTTCAAATGCACATGCACTCAAATGCACCCACTTACATGTGTATCCACACCCATGCAAACACACATGTATACACTCATGCATAACACATGTGTTTGAGCGCATACAGACACACACACACACACACACACACACACACACACACACACACACACACACACAGAGGGAGGGGGGTTTATTACAGCTCTGTAGGCTTCTAAGTGTTGACACAAGCGTCCATCCCACTGACATTCTGAGCCTTTCTCCCCCAGAACAGTCATCAGGTCGCTGTCCAAGCAAAACAATTTTGAAATTTCCTTTGCGTGCCACAAGGCAGGAGTCCCCTAAGCATTCTCCAGTTCAGCAGCAACAGCAGCGGGCGGTGGCGGTGCTGGTGCTGGTGCTGGTGCTGGTGCGGCTGTGGCAGCCTTGGTGGCAGCAGCCACCTGGGAACTTCTTAGAAATTCAGATCCCCAGCTTGCACCTAACTCTGGGGTCAGAAATGCTATTGTGGGGCTCAGCAACAGCTCCAGGGGCTCCAACTGCTGCCTGGTGTCACTGCTCCCGAGTCTCCTGGGGTGGGACGGCCTCAAAGGTCACTGAACCATGCCCTTTGCTCTCTACAGACCTGTGTGAGAGGATGGTTTTTGTTGTTGGTGGTGGTTTTTATTTCTGGAGCTTCCCTGTGGCTCTCCTTCTTGGGCCGTTACTCCCAGGACCTCTGGAGTGAGGACATCTGCTCCCCTAGACGGATGTCACCAAAGTCTGAATGAAAATGACTCAGGCCAGGCAGACTCTCTCCACCCTGGCTACCTCATCCGGCATTGCCAAAATGGCACTGACCACCTCTAAGGACCACTTTAAGCTTTGTTATTTGAATTTTATGAAACGAAACAGAACAGAACAACAAAACCAGGAACTCGCAAAGCTGAGATAGGCCAGCTTGGGATTGTCAGGCCAGTCCCAGCAAGGTGTGATCTTGCTGTTTACGTAATGTCAGGTGGCCCAGGAACGAGGCTACTTCCTATTACTTTTCTGGCACCAAGAAATTGGCCAGTGACCAAACTTTTCCATAGGAGACTGTGTGACTGAAAGACTCCTTGGTCTTCCATCAGAAAAATGCCAGGAACAGCAGGCTGGGGGCAGAAGGAGGAGTAGGAGCTCTCTGGAGATTGATTCGTGTTCCTCAGTTGAAATCACTGGGTAATTTCCATTGACTCAAAAGACCTTTCTCAAAATTAACCCCAGACAGGTCTGGGGAGATGGCTCAGCTGATAAAGTGTGTGCTATGCAAACAGGAGGACCTGAGTTTGAGCCCCAGAACCCACATAAAAAGCAGGTTGTGGTTGTAATCCCAACACCAGGGAGGCAGCGACAAGCAGATCCTAGGCAAACCTGTTTAGCCTAATTAGCCAAGCCCAGGTAGGAGACCTTGTCTCAAAATTCAGGACAGTGCCCCAGGAAGAATGTAGTGGTATTTGCTCTGCCCATGACCTTGGGCTGTACGGCCGAGGTCCTATGTGATCTTAAAAGGAGGGGGAGAGGGGTCACATGTTTCCTCTTCCCTGGCATGATTGACAGATGGCCTGGGGATTGGACCCAGGTCCTCTGGAACGTCAGTGCTTTTTACCGCTGAGCCACACCATAATCTAAGTTACACAGCAGTTTTTTTGCTCACACAGACTAAAAAGGTTACAGATACACAGTAAAGACTGTTACAGATACACAGTAAAGACAGATTCAGATGGGAAAAAAAACCTTTAAACGGGTCACAGTGTGTTTAAAAATATATGTAAGCTTGGGAGAAAAAGGGAAAAGGGTAGGAAAAGTCCTTTAAAAAATACAGTAATAAAAAAATACAATAAGCCATGCAAAATAAACAAAGAGTTTGGATTATGTACGTTGTTGTGTTTTCTTTGGATTTTTTTTAACTGTTAATGAGCTAACTGCTGAGAGACATTTGATTGTGGTTACTGCTAGGTTAAACCAACCTATATATTTTTAAAATATCTTGACTTCAAAATTTGAGTCTGGGGATGTGTTGCTTTGGGAAGGAGGTTCTACTTTTGTTTCCACAGAAGGTGAGAGTCTGTGGATTCATTCTGAGTTAATAAAAATCAGATTTGATCAGGAAGACACCCTGAAAATCCTGACTACAGCCATGGGAAAATAAACCTAAAGTAACTACAAGACATGTGACATATATTTTACCTGCTCAAATGTAAAACAAAAAATTATATTTGTCTGGCTTGTATATAATACAGTTTATATTTATATTAATATAGATATGTATGTTAGCTTTAAAAGTTTATATATTTTCAGAACAGGGGGGCCAGACACCAATAAAAATGGATGGTCCAGATGATCCAATGTTTTAGTACACCTCTGTTACAGTTTCCTCTGAGTTCTGCATCCAAACAGCTTCCAGGCTTCTGGCTAAGATGAACCAGCCACACAAAATACCCCAGTCAGGACTTGACCATAATCCTAAATTTTCTCAGGATCTCCATAAGATTACCAGCACCCCCAAATCAGCAGAAAGTAGCCTGGAAAACTACGCCCATGTTCACCCAAAAATAGATTATGGATGTTTGTCTTGTTTAGGGGGTTGGTTACAAATTATTATTGGTCATAGTCAATCTCTTTCTAAAAAATGAAAGGGGGATATGATATAGAAATATATGATATAGAAATTGGCCTATGGCAGGGCAGGATAGAGCCAGGCAGGAAAACCAAGAAGGATAGAGAGAGAAGAAAGGCCGGGTCAGAGGAGACTCGAGCCTACCACCCAAGGAGCAACACGTCACCAGATAACGCCATGGCCGCAGGCCATGTGGCAAAACATAGATTAATAGGATGGGTTGAATTAAGTTATAAGAGCTAGCTATAAAGAAGCCTGAGCCGTAGGCCAAACTGTTTATAATTAATATTAAGCCTCACAGTAATTATTTTATAAGTGGCTGTGGGATCACCAGTGGGAGAGACTTGTCCAGACCGCAGGGCCAGGTGGAACTGGGGGTCGGGCAGAACCAGAGAAACCTCTGGCTACAGAAGAATATCTAAGATTGACTTCTGGCACACGCACACACACACACACACACACACACACACACACACGCATGCATGCACGCACGCACGCGCGCGCGCACACACACAGGACCCAAGACAATCACCTGGGGTTTTTGTCTGAAATGGAGATTCATGCTCCTAATGCATACTGTTCTTCATGTTATTGGAACTACAGGAAAGAAACTGCCTAAATCTCACACTTACACAGAAAAAAAGTTTCATGATGCAGGTGTAAAATACTGCACATCTTACTGTTCTCCATTAGCTGTTTAGGAAATTCACTTTCATTTGTTGGAAGCCTTTTATATACTTTGCAATTTTTTTTCTGTTTGTAATTTACTTAGAAAATGTAATAGTAGCTGGGCATGGTAGTACTCAGTGCTTGGGAAGCTGAGACAGAAGGAGATAATAAAAGTGACCACACAGACTGGCCCCACCAAGGAGATGTTAGGTCTCCAATATATTTTTTTCTATATGATAATTCCTGTCCTGTAATAAAAGCAAAGTTTATAAAAGATTGAATTTAAAACAATGCTGGTTTAACGAGGTATTAAAGGTGCACCTCCATGCATTCATATATAGGGATGTATCTTTCTGACAGCCAGATTTTATAGCACAAGAGTATTCCCTTTATTATTGATTTTAAAAATACTAAATTGTTTGCAATGTTAAAACTTGGTTTTGCCTTATGATTGTGCGGGAGGACCACAGCTTAAAACTAAAGATTGAGCTATTCCTTCCTAATCTTCTTGCTTTTACTAACATTGGTAAGCTATAGCTAATTGGGTAAACTATCCAGATTTAGCCTCAAAGTATTCTCAAAGTTAAGCCTAAACAACATTTGTCTAGTTTAGATATACCTAACAGATAATTATACCCTAATCCTCAAATGCTTCAGAGATCTGAGAATATGGCATTTTAATTTTTAAAAAAAAAAAGCTTCTGATGACAGAGACATGCCAGCTCCTAGCAGCATCCTGTATCTCCTCCACAGAAAAGAACTCTCACCTGGAGCTTCTACAAATGTAGCAAAGCCAAACACTGATAACTGCTTAGGTCCTTAATTGCTACCAAGACCCTGTCCAAACTGTGAACAAGCAGAACACTGGGGAACTGATTTCCCCGCTTCACCAAGACAAGGCAGGTCATTCTCCCCAAATTCCTACACCACAACAAACTCTGTCAGATCTTCTGGGCTTGGTAGCTGAAGACTAGTGCTGCCTTTCGGACTTCTGTCTCCACAACCATGGAGAAACCTGGGATAGCTGCCCTAGGTAGCTGGAAAGCTGTCTTACTTTGGCTTACTCAGGTGATATTTATCCTTCTCAGATCTGATGGCATTTGATGACTAGGGTACTGATAGATTTGCCAGTTTAACAGCCCTCCCCCTGAGACTACAAACAATTTTCAGAAGTTCTTAAATTTCTGTGGATTTCACTGGTCCCAGCTTTTAGGACTGCATAGAGGCTTTTTGCTATGACACCAAGAGGTAAATCTGTTCAGTTGTTTTACAGATACCTGCATGTTCCTGGAAAAGAGTTCTGCTACTGTATCAAGAAATCTGGCCTGGTGGAAACTAATATCAGTCTCCAGAGCTGCCTGTGGACCCACCCATCTTCGAGCGTATTTTACAGGTCCACTCCTCCTGCCAGACTTGTGCCAAGGCCAACCCACAGGGGGCCCTCCAGATATGCCAGCCCTGCACCAGCTCCAAGTACACCAACCAGGTGAGTGCTGACAGGATGACTTCACCCACATTTGGCATCCCATTCTCCCCAGTGCCTCATAGGCTCAGATATTTGAATGCTTGGTTCTAGTTGGTGGAACTGTTTGGGAAGGATTAGGAGGTATAGCCTTGTAGGGGGGGATGTGTCACTGGAGGAGGGCTTTGAGGTTTCAAAAAGCCCATGCTCTCTTTCTGTTTCTTGCCTGTGGATCAAGGTGTAAGCTCTCAGCTATCGCTCCAGAGCCA
>CABHPP010146765.1:20291-40237 GCA_902168425.1 Peromyscus attwateri | reverse complement strand
TTTTTTTTTTTTTTTTTTTTTTTCCCTACCTGATGCTTCAGTTCCCTTCCAAGTTCAGTTTGAGCCAAGAATAATCAAATCACCGCCTCTGGACCAGAGACAAATGACCTCCCGGGCTAGCTAGTTTTGCAAGGAACTTTAGCTAAAATTGAAAGCAGTCGCTGGCCGCTTCTCAGACCTGTTGTACCACATGGGGATTGGCAAAGGGTCACTTCAGTGACCCATGTCAACAGATGGGTTGGCAGGTAACGAGGTGCCATACTTTTAAAGATGAGTATGGAGGAGTTCTCAAGAAGTACATCTACGTTAGAAGTTGCTTTTCATGGGGAAAGTCGGTAGAATCATTTCGCCTGTGTGTTTTCTACCCCTTTTATCCTAAGAGAGAGAGAGAGAGAGAGATGGGGGAGGGGAGGAAAATAGAACAGATGCCTTCAGGAAAAATGCACGCTCCGTCCTCAAAATCATAGACCCTCCTTGTAATCCAGTGTTAGCTGGTGTCACAGGTCCATGTGAGTATGTCAGAGATGTTCTCACCCAGCCACCCTGGGCAGTGGGGTACAGGCCTACCTAGTCAGCTGTATTATTCTCATGCTTCCTGGGACTCTTCAGAAGGCTGAGACCTGCTGCTGTGAGAAAGCAACAGTTAGGTGGGCACTTTGCATGGGTCCTGGAAGAAAATCTAAAAAGGAAAGATCTGTTACCTAGCTCCTCCTTGTCGATATTTTCAATTGACTTGTTTGGAGTGTTTTGAAGACCTGAGGACCACACACCAGCACACTCTATGGAGATGTCTGCATCCCTTGTTTCACCTGAATATGAAAAATAAGCTCCATAAAATAATCCAGAATCATGGAAATAAGAGATTGAAATGCTCAGTCCTCAGAAGGAAAAAATTAAGCATTCACAATTTGAGCCCTTTGAGCACTCTTAAGATCATTTGGTTTTCAACCTGTGGGTGGCGACCCCTCTGGGGGTCATAGGACCCATTCACAGGGGTTACATAAGACCACCTGAAAACACAGATATTTACATTACAATGCATAACAGTAGCAAAACCATAATTATGAAATAGCAATAAAAATAATTTTATGGTTAGTAGTCACCACAGCATGAGGAACTAAATTAAAGGTTCACAGCATTAAGAAGGTTGAGAACCACTGATTTAGAAGGAAAACACATCAATGTCTCTTTATTTTGTCTATGTAAGCTCCAGCAGACATGATGTTATGTGTGTAGAGAAGACCAGGGTGGGCCTCAAAGCATACTGCTGTCCTCAGAACACTGGATTTAGGAGTTCCTTGGGATTTATGTTAATGTTTTCAGACACTCTTTTACATAGCCCTGGTCAGTCTCAAACTTGCAATCCTCCTGATTTGCTCCCCTAAGTGCTGTGGCTGCAGGTGTGGCCACTGTGCCCAGCTAAGAATCTCATGCTTTTAATCAAGATGTTTTTTCAATATCTCATCCTGATAGGTTATGATATATATAAGTGAAAATCAGAAGCCATAGAATGAGTTGCATAATCCCATTCCTTTAAAGTTCAGCAAAAGCACTTCTCTCCCTATATATGTGAGTTTATATATTTGTGTATGTAGAAACATTCCTGACATAATGAACAAATTGATCAAATTGTACCTACTTAATTTCTGTTCTCTGAAAGTTTAAAACACAGATCTATAATGTATATATGTACACATGTGGGTATATATGTATATAAAATGCAATATATATCATGTGTATATTGTATATGAATATATATGATGTATATTAGGTGTTTATTGGTGGAGTACAGGATTTGGATGAGGACTTTTCACTTTTGTCTCTATATGCTCCTGTAGTTTGGTAATTCTTCTCCCACCAATATGTCCTAGTTTTTAGTTTACAAAATAATTAAAATTATCGGTTCACAGGCAAGCAGTTAAGGCAGATAACTTAAATTATACAGCCAACATGGCTTCAGTTTGGCAGGACAGCAGGAGGCTCAGTGAGACCTTCTAGCCAGCCTTCCAATGCCAGCGATTCTCTCAGCCTTAACTGGCTTGCTCTGTGGCTGAAACTCCCATTCCAAGGAGCCCTGGGGTGTCAAGCAGCTAGGCAGCCCACCTAGGTGGTCAGCCAGGCTGCCTAGTCAGGAAGCTGAACTTCTGGCTCGAATCCAGGTTCAGATCTAAGGCCTGGGTCACTTCTTCCCCGTGTGCCTCAGTTTCCCCGCTGATAATTAGACCACCACGGACGGCCCTTCCTCAGTAAAACAGTTTACAGCCAGCAGTGAAGCATTTTGGAAACGTAAAACTTTCAAAGCAGAGGAGCACCCAAGTCAATCGCCTCTGGCACAGCTCTAGGTTCTTTTAAGGAGAATAATCACTGGAAAGTGCTCTTAACTGCGATTTCAACCTGCCTTCGGAATTTGCTTTGACACAAGACCAGCACAGCTGTCAGGTATCTGGGAGTTGTAAATATGCAACCTACCTAAAGTCTTCATTATTAGAGACACCTGGAGACAATGGGATGGCTTCACATTATCCAGTGCTGTGCTGTATAGGTTTTGTTTGTTTGTTTGTTTGTTTTTTAAATCCCGTCTCGTTCACATGTTAGTAGTCTCTCAAATTGACTCAAACCAGGTGCTGCAGGCCTGGAAATGCTATGGTGGTGCGCCGCCTGGTGGCCGTGGCAACCATCCTCCTCCGGGATCTGCATTCCTAGAAGGTGTTCCCTACTCCGGGGTTTCTGCCCTAGACTGGCTTAGGCTAAACTGAGGTGAAATCCAGGCTCCTTGGTTTCCATGCTGCCTTTAAGGCAAGGTTAAAATGACACAACGTCACAAGCAGCCTTTCAGGGTTCCCGAGTCCGCTTCATTGGCAATATCTCCTCGGATGTTTATGATCAAGCCATACTGCCCGTAGGTACCTAATATTCCCCTATTTAAAATGAAATCCCTTTCTTTCAAGACACGATCACAGAACTAACAAGGACCAACAACAGTTAGAGGCAGCATCACCTGAGAGACTGTTAGAAATGGCTCTTGGGTTCACCATCTTCATTTTTAGCAACACTTATAGTAGGTTCTTTTACACACTAAAGATTGAGATGCATGGATTAGGTTTATATGCACCCATAGGTTAGATGAATGGTGCTTTATAAGTGTTTTTAGTTCATTCGGCATTGCTACAACATAAATGCCAGAGGCTAAGAAAGTTATAAAGTAATTTGTTTGGTTTGTAAGTATGTGGCTGGAGGTTCAAACAGATGTATCAGTGTCCTGATGAGGTCCCTGACTGTGTGGCAATATGGCGGAGAGGCAAAATGAGAACCAATCAGGTGAAGACAAGGTCAACCATGCAGGCTGACTTCCTTTTATGAACACTTACTCTCATGGTGCTATTCCAATCCCACAAGAGCCGGCACAACCCATTACAAGGTTGGCGCCACCATGGCCTCCACTGAAACATCCTGTCGTCTCAGCTTCATCAAAGAGACCACATTTCTAGCATGTGTCCCCCAAGCTTTGGGGGAAACAGATTCAAAAGACAGCCAAACCATACAAATAACTGCCCTTGTTTGTGGCTCATTCAAGATTACATGGACCATTCTGTTGTTCCAACTTTCTACATCTCATTTGTATCCAAACACCTCTTCAATATGGAAAATCAACAAAATGAAATCTCCAGGGTTTAAGATCTTAAAGTGATCTCTAGGCAATAGATTCAGAAGTCCCCCAGGAAGAATTCCAGCTACAGCATCAAATATGTAGGGGTAAATAGCAAGGCTTCTATTCCACACAGCATTGAGAAGGAAAAAAGTATCCAAGCGAAATCCCACATCCATTGTAAACCATGTTAGTTTGACAGCAACATCACATCGGTGTATTTCAAACACAAAGCAGGATGTAACCTAGCCTTTGAAAAAGTATCATGAGAATCGGAGAATACAGTCCTGCCTCCACGTTATCCTTAGTTTCTCAATGTGCTCCAACCATTAGTCTATACCAGTCATATTCTCATTGAATTAAGTTCAAAAATATCAATTTTTGAGTTTATAATGACAAGAAATGCTAAAGGAATAAAAGTCCATTGAAATGATAAAAATGGGTGCAGCCACTTATTGTTCGGTTTTGGGAGGTTTGTTTTGTTTTGTTTTGTTTTGTTTTAAGATGATTTGAGACTTACAGAAGAAAGTGGCAGGAGTGGTACAGAGATTTGCTGACAGCTGTTCATCAGTGTTCATAGAATGACACGACCTTGGGTATCTTCAGCATCATAATCAAAGCAATTAAACAGGCATAGATACAACAGTACTTAACAAACTTTTGTGTAACGTTCTCCCATCCATTTTTCTGATTCAGTATCCTGCCCAGGACCCCACATTTCATTTAGTTCTAATTCTCCTTAATTTCTTCCATTCTGTGATGGTTCTTTAGTCTTTTCTCTCTGTGACTTTGACACATTTGATGCACACTGAGAATTTATTTTGTAGACTTGGTTTAAATTTTATTTATTATTTTATTTATTCCCATCATTTGACTGATGTTATGCATTTGGGGCAATGGAAAGATGGCATGTCCTTCCAAGTGCACCCTACAGAGTGATTTCTGATGTCACTACTATGTCTATTATTGATGATATCAGTCTTGATGACTAGAACTAAATATTTGAGGGCACTTTGAAACTATATACCTCTTGATTCTCATAAAAATTCCACCTAATAATTTTAGTAGCATTGGTGGATTTTTTTTTTTCTACAAGGATGACTAATGTAAGATTCACCTATTTGGTGAAGTTACTTGCCATGTTCCTGAATTGGGGAATGACTAACAGAGGGTGTGTGTGTGTGTGTGTGTGTGTGTGTGTGTGTGTGTGTGTGTGTGTCTAGGCTGGGGATTGAGGAAGTAAGTAAGCTGTGTTCAAGCAATAAGCAGTGAGCAGTGTAGAAAGGAGGGCAGATGCCCCGTCTGCAGGAAATTGCACATTTAAGTGCATTGTTCAACTTCAGAACTTTCTTATCTCCAGTGGAGATTTCCAATCCATAAACATAAATCTACCAGACAGGGCCTCAAGGACTCTAAGACTTGAAGCTGTATCTGTGAGTAACCTTAGGTGCCGTTCAGAGTAGAAAACCACACAGCAATCCATGTGCCAATCCTACTGTTGGCAAAACACATAAATCAGGCAGAGCTGGTTACCTGTAATCAAATAGATTTGCATCTGTAACCTTTGAAATCACCATATCCTATAAACATAACAGAGTCTTTTGGTATGCAGTATGTTTCTGATGATTCGACGGGCTCCATGAAGACATCCTTAGTCAGATATATTGAGTATCATGATGCTGATGGAGTGCAGTTTCAAAAATGTCATGGTGCTCAAGTGTTTTGTTTTGTTCTTAAAGCATGAATTCTGCTCTCTGTATATTTAAGAGAAACTTCCGAGGCACTGAAATTATGAGGTCTGTGTGCTCACAACACCAAGCTCTCTGAGTCCCCACTAAGCAGCAGCCAGAACTGTGAGAGGCTGATTATCAGATGCCCGCTGCACCTCAAAGCCTCATGTGAACCAGCTTTCACCTCTTGTTCAAAGTTTCATTAGCTTCTACCAAGAATAAAGTGAGTCTTCCCTAAAATATCTCCCTCCATAGCAACAGGGGGAACTTAGAGATACAGAATCTACTTCAATGGGCCTCTGAGAAACCAATCAAAGATTTCCATCAATACATGGAGCATTTAGTCAAGAAAAAGTGGCTTGAACAGGGAAAGAACAATATGTTTAGCAGGATTTTTAGCTTGCCCCCTTCATACTCACTTTCTACCTCCATGGAAGCCTTTGACAACCAATAGCCTGTGACCGAGTGCCATGTAAAACTAGCAGCCACAGGAAGAGGCAGATGACCATCATGGCACACATTCTCAGAAAAATTCCTCTTCATTTTAACCTGACTCAGAGCTCAACCAATACAGATTGCCCTTTGCTTGTGGGAATTTGTTGGAACTAATCAACAGCAATTGTTTAACATCATGCCCAAGGCAGTGAATAACAGATGGAACAAAGTAGGCTAACCAAAAATTTAAAAATAAGAACTAAACAAAGAGATGTCCATAAGGGATTTTGAAAACACCAACATTCATGGGAATATAGAAAGCCACATGCATGGAGCTGTGTGTATGTTCAAGGCTATGTTCATGATGAGTAAAGAATGGAGACAACCCCAAGCTTTAAGAACAACACAGTAGGTAGAGTTGAAAGACAGAGAAAGATGATCCATGTAAACAGTAACCTAAAGCAAGCCAGAAATGACTATACATGTATCAGATAAGATATACTTCAAGCTTTTACAAGACAGAAAGAAGGCCAGGATTTATGATAAAGAGGTTAATCATCCAGAGGATGTAATAGTTGTAAATACAGATTCAAACAATATCTGAGTGCCTAAATATGCAAATATTAATCAACATGAAGAAAGAAAAATAGCAATTCAACAAAGGGACTTTAATATCTCATTTTGAACAGTGGGTAGTTTAACAAAATAGGAATAAGGAAGAAAACATTGGGCTAAAGATGTACTTTAGACAGACAAAATGAATCAAAGCCCTTTCATGACTTGACTGCATAAATATAAAGGAAAAGCCAGCTGGGATGACTGGTCTGAGTAGCCACAGTATTGACTTCCTGGGAAGGTCTACTTAAGTTCTAGAACAAAGGAATGGTCATTATTATCATGAAAGCATATTGAGTTATGAAACTCACTAGTTGGAGTAAATCCACAGTCAAATTCATTTTGTTGCTCCTTGGGTGGCTAGATTGTGTCTCCCCTGACTCAACCTTTCTTCTCCCTCTATTTATTTTGGATTTCCCACCTGGCTCCCTCCTGCCCTGCCATAGGCTAACACAGCTTTATTTGTTAACCAGTGATAGCAACACATATTCACAGCATACAGAAAGACCATCCTACAGCACTTCCCCTTTTCTGTCTAATCAAAGAGGAAGGTTTTCATTTTAACATAGTAAAATTATAAATAACAGAATAGTTATCAAGCAAGAATTAGTTATAATATATAGTCTATTTGTATTTGGCAAAATTAAAGAAAATGTTCTATCATCTATCTTATATTTGTGAGTCCAAACTTTCATATCTAATTTACCTCTTATTATAACCAAAGAAAACTATAATTATAACTATCTAGTCTTCAAATCCATCAAAGACCCCAGAAGGGTATTATCTGAGTAAACAGGAAGTATATTGCAAACAACGTTCAAAATTCTAGAAATGACAGAGACATCTGACTGCCTGGACAGTCACCCAAAGTTCCTCTGTAATGTTGGGACATCTATCTTCAATCCATAGGCCTAGAGTCTCTGGCACACTTTTCAGTGAAGCAGGAAATTTGAAGGACCGTTTTGCCTATTTTGGCCAAGTTTGCCAATCACTTTTCTCTGTGTCCTGAAGAATATCTGACAGTTTCTTCTGTGAAGCAGGAACCTGAAGGACCCTCTCACCCTGTTTTGGCAAAGTTCAATGGTCATTTTCCCATGGGTCCTGCATGTCTAGTTTATACAACACATTGTCACACAGTTCAGGCAAGAGCAGTTTCTTGCCCAAATGGCTAGCCTTTTCCACATTGTAAGCAAACTCCATAATGAGTTTCTTCAATGCCCATCATCTCCTTTAAAATAATTGGTGCTGCCAGGAGCAGACATATCTTACTTTCCAGAAAGATCTAAGTTCTTAAAACATTTTAAATGCCATATTCTGTCAGTCTTTGAAGTGTTTGAAGATTACTAACATAATTAAAATATATCTTTGTGTACCTAGAAAATTAACTAACATAAGTTTGATTATCATAGATGACTAATTATTAATCTGTATTTCTTAATTATACATTACAATTTTAAATGAGTTGCATAAACATAATACCTTAAACAAGAGTAGAAATACACATATAGTATACCAAAATTAACTTTAAATTTGTATCAATAAATCAAATCTATATCAATGTAAAGTATTTTGAGATTAACAGTTGTTTTTTGAATCAAAGTAGATTCAATAATCTATCTTTTTTATAATTTCTATATCATATCCCTCTTTTTCTTTTAGAAAGAGATTGACTATGACCAATAACAATTTGTAACCAAATCCCCTAAACAAAGACAAACATACATAATCCATTTTTTTGAGAATGTAGGTGTAGTTTTCTAGGCTACTTCCTGCTGATTAGGGGCACTGGTAATCTTTAGGGGACCCTAAAAAAAATTAGGATTATGGTCAAGTCCTGACTGGAGTAGTCTGTGAGGCTGGATCATCTCAGCCAACAGCCTTGAAGCCTTTCTGGATGCAGAACTCAGAGGAAACTGCAACAGAGGCACTCTGAAACATTGGATCATCTGGCCCATCTATTCCCATTGGAGATTTTTCAGGAGGGTCTTACTCGATCAAATCTTATTTTTCTTAACACACAATGAATCCACAGTCTCTCATTTCCTGTGGAAATAAAAGCAGAACCTTTTTTTTCCAAAGCAGTGTATCCTTAGACCCAAATTTTGAAGTCAAGATACCTTTAAAAATATATATGTTGGTTTAACTTAGCAGCCTTTATAATCAAATGTCTTTCTGCAGTTAGCTCATTAATAGTCAAAAATTTAAAGAAAACACAATAATATGCATAATCCAGACTCTGAATATTTTACATCTTTACAAGGCGTTTTTTATATTACTTTTACTGTTACTTTAAAGACTTTACTTTTTAAAACTATTATTTCTTTGTATAACTGCCTATACTCCTTTTCCTCTCTTTCCTAAGTCTATGTATATTTTTACACATACTGTAAACTGTTTAGAGGTTTTTTCCATCTGAATCTGTGCTATTGTATATCTGTAATCCTTTTTTGACTAGGAGAGTTTTTAAACTCTTAAGCTTCGAGGCTAGGACTGAGTCTGTGGCTTTGGCTGCTGGCTTTACCCAGTTTGGCTTCCAAACATGGCAGAGGTATGTTTTCCACCAGCTCCAGGAGCTATGCTCACCACCAACTTTAGGAAGCAGCAGGTCTATGCCTCCACCAAGCAGTGTGCAGCCCAGAAACCTTATAGCAAAAGCTAAATCTGCCACACAGCATGCTGCATGGCTTGGAGATGCCTCTGTGTACCATGACGGGAATCTGTCATGTTGTGCTCAAGCTTGAATGTCACAGCGTCTCTGTATCATGGTGTCTCTGGACCACAGCTTGCATGAAAGACATGAGCTAGGAAGCTGTATTAGCTCCGTTCCAGAATCTCTTCTTAAGTTCTCTCAGGTTTTAAGTGGAAACTCTTGTCTGCCTACCAATTGTAGATGGAAGTTTTCCTGTGTCCCACAGCCACTAGGTCCCAAATAAACACACTGAAGCTTATATTAATTACAAACTGTATGGCCTATGGCAAGGCAGAATAGGGCCAGGCAGGAAATCCAAGCAAAGATACAGGGAGAAGGAAGGTGGAGTCAGAGGAGACACTGAGCACTGCCAGGGGAACAAGCTGTAATGGAGCACAGGTAACTCCATGAAGCCATGTGGCAAGAAATAGATTAATAGGAATGGGTTAAATTAAATTGTAAGAGCTAGTTAATGATAAGCCTGAGCCATAGGCCAAACAGTTTGTAATTAATATAAGCCTCAGTGTGTCTATTTGGAACCTATCAGCTGTAGGACACAGAAAAACTTCCAGCTACAGTACTAGAAAATATATATATATATATATATATATATATATATATATAAAACTTGTGGCACTAAAAAGTACAACTCTTAGAGTGGGGTAATAAACAGCTAAAGTGTGTATCTGAATGTGAGTGAAATTATTTTGCAATCAATTTAAAATACTCTGTAATAACTATAATAACTACATTATTAATGCATGCTCCATGATAACCACAAGATGCAAATCCATAATACATAGGTAAATGAGAAATTGAAAAAAATCCAAGTTTAGCACTGCAGAAATTGCCAAGTCATACAGGTAGACAAGAAAGGAAAAAAGGAATGAAGGTTCAGCAAACTACTAGCAAACAATTAACAAGGTAGTAGTAGAAGTAGGTCTTTGCCTGTCTGCAAACCTGAATGTAAATGAATTAAATGCTCCAATTTAAAGACACAGAACTAATAATGAGAAACAAAGTCCAACTAAATGTTGCCAACAGTAGACACACTTTAAGAACAACACAGTAGGTAGAGTTGAAAGACAGAGAAAGATGGTCCATGTAAACAGTAACCTAAAGCAAGCCAGGAATGACTATACATATATCAGATAAGATATACTTTAAGCTTTTACAAGAGAGAAAGAAGGCCAGATTTTATGATAAAGAGGTTAATCACCCAGAAGATGTAATAGTTGTAAATACAGATGCAAACAATATCTGAGTGCCTAAATATACAAGTATTAACCAACATGAAGGAAAAATAATAAAACAATTCAACAAAGGGACTTTAATAACTCGTCTTGAACAGTGGTTAGTTTAAAAGGTAGGAATAAGAAAGGAAACATTGGGCTAGAGATGTACTTTAGACAGACAAAATGAATCTAAAAACATGTATAGTGTGTTATATTCATCACTAGCAGAATACATACGCTTTTCAAGCACATATGCAATGTCCTTCAGGATAAACTATATATTAGGCCACAAAACATGCCTAAGACAAATTCAAAATTGGCTCATGTTGAGAATCAGTTCCAACTCCAATAATAAGAGAAATAATAGTAATAATAATAATAATAATAAGAGGAATATCAGGATAAAGTTAAATATATAAAAATTAAACATGTTCCTTAAAAACAAATGGAGAAAGAAAAAGTGAAAAATTAAAATTATATTTAGATAAATAACAATGGGAACCCAATAGTCAGATCTGTATTAGGCAGCAAAAGCCATTCCCAGAGGCCAAGTTCATGGTGGTTAATGCCTCCATTAACAGGAAAAGCTTCCAAATAAATAGTCTAACACTGTGCCTCAAGGTGCTAGAAGAAGGCAAGCAAGCCAAAGCAAACATTAGCAGAAGGAGGGAGCTAATAAAGATGAGAATGGAAATAAATCAAGAACAGAAGAACCATTAAGAAGTCAAAGAAACCAACAGCACATCTTTGAAGTCACAGAACAAACCCACAGTGAGACCAGGATGAGAAGAGCCAAAGCCCACACACCTAAAATCCTAAGTGGAAACACACGAAGACACTTAGAAAATGAAAAGAATCATGAGGGGCTGTTGTGAACAATGACTGCCCAGAAAATGGATAACTGAGGATAAATGTTTTGCTTCTTTTTTTTTCTCCAGAAAAACATGGTCTACCAAGATTGAATCAAGAAAAAGTAAAATTTTAGATAAAATAGTAACAACAAATAAAGAGATTGAAGAAGTAACAGAAGTCTTCCAATAAAGAAAAGCCAAGGTTGGCAAGAATTATCTCTACATTTGATCAAGCATCCAAAAGGGAATTATTAAACCTTCCAAAAACAGAGCAAAAGGGAATGCTTCCCTGTGTATTTTACATGTCCACTATCACCTGACATCTGATCCAGACAGAGACATCACAAGCAAGGAAAATGCCAGGCCAGTATTTCTGATGCAAAAAAAAAGCCTTAATAAAATATTAGCAATAGAACTCTATAATACATTGCAAGTACTCACTGTAGGGGTGCAAATTAATACAGCCATTATGGAAAACAATTTGGAGGCGCCTCAAAAAATTAAAAATAGAACTGCCATCTGACCCAGCTACTTTTGGACATACATCCAGAGAACTCTGTGCCCTGTCACAGAGATATTTGCAACCCCCTGCTTGCTGCTTCAAAGAAATAGAACTAAACTACTTGTCCATCAAGAGGAGGACAGGTAATGAGAATCTGGTACGCATAGATGATGGAATATCACTCAGCTCACGATATTTGCAGGAAAATGGACGGACTTAGAATGCATTATATGTAGGAGATCATTCAATTACACACACACACACACACACACACACACACACACACACACACACACAAATCCCACATGTTCTGCCTCGTAAGCAGAACAGAGCCTATAATGTAATGTATTCATGTACAAATATAGTCAGATATATGACCAGGTATAAAATAGCATGTTGAAAAGAGAATAAGAAAGGGTGGTGAGGAAGAACAGGACACAGGTGGAGGACACATGAACTGTGAAAAAAAAAGGATATAAAACTAACTCTTTCAGGTTTAACTCTGTAAAGGATTTTTTTCCTTTTTGTGGTGAATAGTGCATTAAAATGGAATTGATAATGAGATCATAAAACCCAGAGCAAAGCTCCACGGCTTCAGAATCGCTCTTCTAACTATATATAAGTTCACTGACATATACAGGCTTTGGGTGTGGGCAAGCACTTTTTTTAAAAGATTATGTTATCTAGCTCTGTGATTTTTTTTGCAAGTTCTTTACAATGAAGTGATTTTTATTGAACACATATATGTTATGAGATTTCTCCAGGCCATGTGTGGCTCACCAACATAAGTAAATCAGTCAATGTGAATACATAATATTAGCAGAACTATTTAAAAACCATATGACTACCTCAGTGAACACAGTAAAAGCGATTGTCAAAAAGTTCAAGTAAAGTTCTTCAACATAAGGAAATGTGTCTACTAAAAGAAGTGTCTACTAAAAGTCTTCAAGTAACATCTAATCAGGCAAGAAAAAGAAACAAGAGGCATCCAAACTGGAAAGGAAAAATTAAAATCGTTTATATGTGCAGATGGAAGGATCCTATGCAAAGAAATCTCCAAACACACATACATGTACACACACATACACACACACACACACACACACACACACACACACACACGTACTCATACACATGCACACACATGTCCTAATACATACACATGCACACACGTGTCCACACACATGCACATCTATCCATTCTCACCTAGTTACAACTAGTAAATGAACCAGGTAGACGCATAGGACATAAAATAGCCTACAAAACAGTAGTATCTTTTATACACAAACAACAACCTAGTTAAAAGGCAAATTTTAAAATTAGTTTACTCTTGCTTTTGTAGATTTAAATTAGAGAATATTTTTGAGACCTTGCCAAAAGTTTTAGTCTATAAAAGAAAAAAAAAGACTAAAAGTTCTAAGTGGAAAAAAAAGACTACATGAAATTAAAAATGTCTTCACATAAAAAACAAACAAATAATATGAGTAGACAACCTCCCAACTGGGAGAAATATTTACAAGCCACGTATGCAATAAGTGGTTAATATCCAAAATTTATATTTAAAAAAACTTTATAATTTGTCAGGGAAAATTTGTTTTTGGGTTGTTTCTGCAAACTTTTTTTTTTTTTGCAAAATAGTTGTAAAACTGGTTAGTAGGCTCAACATTATTAATCATCAGGAAAATGCAATTGCAACTCAAAACCATTATGAACTATGGCCTCACTCCTCACACCTTATGCATATTATGGCAGTGTTTAGCTGAGCCACATAGTTGGGATGGTGGCTGTTAACAAAGACAAGAGATAATGAACTGTAGCTACATCTGTGTGTGTGTGTGTGTGTGTGTGTGTGTGTGTGTGAGAGAGAGAGAGAGAGAGAGAGAGAGAGAGAGAGAGAGAGAGAAACTCAGTATATAAATACAACCTGCTCAGTTCATATAATGTTACTTGCATGTATGATCATTTTTTATTATAGAATAATCAATTGGTGTGCTGTTCCCTGAAGGATACTATTTCTCCTGCTCTCAGCAACAAGTGGGAGTGTATAGGAGGGTTTGGAGGGAGAAATTGTGTAATTATATTATAATCTCAGAAGATAAGAGATAATGAACTGACAGAAAAAGGAATCCTAGCAGGTAGTTGGTGAGAATGTAAACAGATATACCCATTGTAGAAAACAGTATGGAGTTCCCACAGAATAACAGAATGAGTAATGAATCAGCTATCACTCTTCTTACTACATACTCATAGGAAATGAAATTACCACCTCAAAAAGACATCTGTATGTCCATATGATTATGTCTGGCATCATTGTGGCTTTATTTACAAGAACCAAGATTTGTAAACAACCCTACTATCTATAAATGGATGAAGAAATTAATAGAACATTAAACAATATTGTGTTTTTATATTTGGTTTCACTTTGTGCAGGTTATATAATTAACCAGTCTGACAATATTGAATGGAAACTTTTAGAAAATTTTTTTTGTCTGAATTGTGTGCTATACTAAGTAGATGATGGAATTTTAGAACATCCTTCTGTCTAGCAGGGAAGACAACTCACCTTGCTGTCCAAAATGTCTATGCACTGCACACTATCTTCCTATTAGCCACTTAGTGGCCATCTCCATCACCAGTACAGAGTCCTACATACAACAGTTATACAGTGTATACATATAGTCTATGAACTATTATGACCTATTACACATAGTGCTCAGCACTATTGTGGTTTCAGGTACTGAAGGTGGTATTGGAATGTATCCTTTACTGATGAGGGGTGGGGAAATGTATGTATGTGTGTGTACCTCTATGAATATGACTTGTCAGGATATCCTTCCATTTGTAATAATATTGTTGGACCTGGGGGATATTATGCAGAATAAAAGAAGGAAGATGCCAAAAAGAAAGTGCCATATGCTCTTAATATGTTTATATGCAGAATTTCAAAACCAAGGTGTAAATGCATAGAGATATAAAATTAAAGAATGGCTGCCAGAGACGGAAGGTGAGAAGGAAGTGGGAGATGTGTAGGAACCACAAATACAGAGGACTCCTGGTGGCCAGATATCTGAACAGGTGTAGAGTGTTCAGGATTTCATTTAAAAAAGAGACATTAGCTGTCCTTGTCACACAAAAAAGAACTGTGATGGCTAGAATGCCAGTTCTTTTTGACTAGATCTAATTTTGCAAATCAAGTCCAATTTAAATCTAGATAGTTATTTTGTGGCTACAAAGGAACTAAGTCTCAAACTATTTTGAAAGGTTAAGGTCCAGAATAACCAACCAAATATTGAAGGGCTATAAAGTCAGGGAACCCACAACACCTGACATGAAGAGCTGACATAATCATACAATAATCCTCACAACATGGTGCTGGCAAAGGAATAGAGAGCTCACTGGAATGTAACAAAGAAACCATAAATAGATCCACATAAATGTACTCAACTGATCTCCGAGGAAAGGACAAAGGCAGACCAGTGGAGAAAGGAGGGTGTTCTCCATAAACGGTATTTAAATAGCAGGATATCTGAGTGAAAAGAGCTGAATCTGAACAGAGGCCTCAGCCTTCTCACAGAAATGAAGTCCAACATGATTATTAGCATTTCTGCCGCTGTGTCTGAATAGCGAAGACTGAATAAATTATAAACCATGGAAGTGTCTTTAGTGTGCTGTTCTGGAAAGCTGAGAAGCCTGACAACATGTCACTGTGGTCTGCGGAGGGTCTTGGTGCTGAGTCAGCCTTGGCAGTGAACAAGTGAGAAGAAATGGGAGGACGCTCTTACCAGGAAGCCCCTCCCACTGACAACAAGGTCCATTCGCTAGGGCAAAGCCCTCAGACCAGTTCACCATTTAAAGACTCTGCCTCTTAGCCCCATTAGCAGGGCCGTGAAATTTCAGTGTGGATTTTAGAGGATATCCAAAGCAGGGCAATGCCCTAAATGTAGACTACATAACTATAAATGCTTGGAAGGTAACACAGGAGAAAGTCTATGTGACCCAGGGAATAGTGACCACTGCTCACACATAATGTCAAAAGTATGATTCAGGAAAGAGATCGTTGATAAGTTGAACTTTACCAAAATGGAAAACTTCTGCTCTGTGAGAGACACTGTCAAGAGAATGAGATAACAAATCACATTTGGGGAGGACATAGCTGATAAAGAAGTGTGGTCTAACCCCATGTTGTGGTACACATATGTAATTGCAGTATTCAGACTGAGGGTCATGAGTTTGAGGCCAACTGAGTTCACACAGCAAGTCCGTGTCTCAAAAGGAAGAGGAAAAGGAGGAAGCTCTAAAGAGGGGAGGGAGGAAGAGGAGAAATAAGAAGGGGAAAAGAAACAGGAGGGGGAGGGGGAGAATTGCTGTCTGAAATATGCCAACTCTTCAAACTTAACAGTAAGAAATAACATTTTTAAAATGGGCAATAAACCTGAACAGGCCCCTCACCAAAGATACACAGATGTAAATTACACATAGAAAATGTGTTGACTATCATTTGTCATTATAAAATTGCAAATTAAAACAATAAGATACTACTATCAGCTGTTAGAACGGCTCAAATAAAAAATCCCAAAGTCGGTTCTAAACACCGACGATGACGGGAACCATTAGTTCTCTTCCATTAGTGATGTGAATACAAAATGGTATGGCCTCACTGGGAGACTGATGAGCAGGTGCAAGCAAAACTGAACATGTTCATTCCATACATTTTAGAAATTGTACACTCTTGTTTTTGTTTGTTTTGTTTTTGTTTTTTGAGACAGGGTTTCTCTGTGTTGTTTTGGTGCCTGTCCTGGCTCTCGCTCTATAGACCGGACTGGCCTCGAACTCACAGAGATCCGCCTGGCTCGACCTGCACCACCGCCGCCCGGCAGAAATTGTACACTCTTGTTAGCTACTTGTCACTGTAACACAGACCCCGGCAGAGACAACTTATGGGAGAAAAGGGCTTGTTTTGGCTCCTATTATAAGAGAGCACAACGCACCATTGTAGGGCAGGCATGGCAGAGTAGGCGTGTGCCAGTAGGCATGTGCGGCCACTGCTTCTCACATCATTGCTGACCGCAGCGCAGAGAGAAGTACACCAGAACTGGAGTGAGAGACAACCTTCAAAGGCCTGGTCCAGTGGCCTACATGCACCAGCTAGGTCCCATTTCCCACTGGCTCTGCAGCCTTCCCAAACCACCAGCTGGGAAGTTGTTGTTTAAACACAGGAGTTCCCGGGGTGTACTTCACATTCAAACCATCACCACCCCACCTAGTGTGTCTACCTAAGTGTGTTGTGAAATATTAATTTAAAATGTGTTACATTTGTTTATGCCATGAAATATTTGTCTCGTGGTGCAAAGACGTGTTAAACTTGTTTGATGAAGTAAAATTAACCTGGGGTCAGAAGGCTGAGTCAGCAAGTAGCTGACAGGAAGTGGCAGAGAGAAATCACATGTAGTTAGGGTCCTTAAGTAGAGGCTGAGCAGAAGAACACTGTTTTTTAGGGAGCCGTGAGCTAGGAAAGAAGGTTAGCTCCTTGTTATTCAGTCTCTCAAAGCAAGCAGAATTTCACCTCAACCTTTGAATCTTGAGTTCTGTAGAGGGATAGAGATCTAAATAAAGTTCCCTTTAGCAGCTGTGATAGAGCTGGTTTCTGAGGGAACAGAATTCCTGCCTGGCTATGGCCAGTGTGGCCAATCTGCTTCTGGTAGCTGCAGATTTGCAATTGCCAATTAGGACAGCAGTTGCTTAAGGGGCAGCTACTGAATTTAATAAAAAAACGGCATAAGTGGTGTAAGTGAGTCAAACGCTGATGCCCCCACCAAATCTACACAGGAAGGTTTGATGGCAGCTTTATTCGAAACTGTCAAAACCTGGAAGCAACCAAGGAATCTTCTGTCCCCATAAAGAGCATAAATAAGCTGTGGCACATCCAGATGGTAGAACATTATTCAGTACATAAAGCCATTAAGCGATCAAATAACGAGATGACATACAGGAAAACTTAAATATGTTCCCAAGTGAAAGCAGACCATCTGAAGAAGCCACACATGACACTCTTGAAAAGGCAAAACTACATAGACAGTAAAAAGATTAGTGGTTGTCAGTGGTAGCGAGTGGCACATGGAAGAATTTCAGGGCAGAGAATCTACTTTGCTTGATGCAATAGTAGTGATTCATGTCATTACATATTTGTCCAAATCCATGGGATGTACAGCACTGAGAGTGAACCCAAATATAATAAACACTAGGCTGCATTATGATGTGTCAGTACAGGTTCATCAAATGCAGCAAATGTACTCTTCTGGTATGGGACTTCTACATGAGGGAGGATTCACATATCACAGGGAAAGGGCTATATGGGGATTCTCTTTGCCTTCTGCTCCATTTTTCTCCAATCTAAGCAGCTCTGAAAATTAAAGTCTACCAAAGAAGTATAATGTCAATTGACCTGTTAACATGGAAGGGGGAAATCTCATTGGGCCCCACCCACAGACAAGGAACTACTAAGGAATTTGCCGAGAGTAGAAGAAATAGTCTTTCCCAGAGATGAGTCTCCTCATTGGTTATCCAATACCAAATGGTCGGTCCTAAAATCATAGACATACAAGTAACAATAAGCAGACCAATAAATATTTAGGCATATAAGAATTAAAGAAAAAGAGGCCAGGGTTTTGAGAGTGAGCAAGGAGGTGGTATACAGAAGACATTGGAGGGAGAAAAGGGAAGGGGAAATGGTGTAAATATATTTAAAATTTTTAAATTAATAAAAATAAAATAAGGTTTATTATTTTAAAATTGTGTGGTTGTGAGATGGACTGAACTAGCCAAAACCAACTTGAAAAATAAAAAGTTGGAGAACTCACACTTCTTAATTTGAAAACTTACTACAAAGCTACAGTAATCAACACTGTGTGGCATTGACAAAACTGTAAACATACAGATCAATGGGATATAATTGAGAGTCTAAATAAACTCACACATTTAAAGTGAATTAATTTTGTTAAAAGTATCAAATATCCAGTGAATAAAGAGGAGCCTTTGCAACAGATGGTACTGGAATGGTTGTATACTGAAAGTGGTGACTGAAGCCAAACTTCACATCAGATGCAATAACTAACTCAAAATTAATCACACTTGAATAAAAGAGGTAAGAAGAGAAAACTCTTAGAAAAAATATATAATTACAAATCTTTCAGACTAATAATTTCTCTGGTAACACCTATGTTGGTTACTTTTCCGTTGTGCTGAAGAAACACTCTGACCAGAAGCAACTTGGAGAGGAAAGAGTTAATCTGACTTATCCTTCCAGATCAAAATCTACCACTATGGAAAGTTGGGACAGCAACTCCAGGCAGGAACTGTGGAGGAACTCTGCTTGTTGGCTCCCTCTGTAGCTTATTCTCAGGCTCATGATTAGCTAGTTTCCCCAGAACCCCCTTTCCAAGAGTGGAATTGCTCACAGTGGTCTGGGTCCTCCTACATCCATTATCAATTGAAAGAGTGGCCACAGTTCACCCATAGGTAATTCTTCAATTGAGGTTTTTCCTTAGATGTCTCTAGACTGTGTCAAGTTGACAATCAAGGCTAACCAGGGCAACGCCAAAGCACAGCAACATAAAGATGGTTTACTGTACTTTATCAAAGTGGAAAAATAATTCTGTTTCAAAGGATACTATTAAGACAACCTTACAGAATGGGAAAATATTTCTAAGTTCTATTACTAAGAAGGAACTAGTATCCCTAATACATAAAAATTTCTTACTGTTCAGTCTTTAAAAGGCAAAATTTCCCCCAAAAGGGGGGTGGATTTAAAACTAGATATTTAAAAAAAATTCATTTAATGGTCAAAGTACAGAGAAAAGGAGACTGTGGAGCGCTCAGCCCCAAATGGGACCATATCACATCCCCTCCCCCCAAGGCTCAGACATCATTGTGTAAGAGTGACAACAAGATTGTAAGAGCCAGAGGTGGCAGAAGACTGTGGTAAACAATTGTTTTCCAGATGTGCTAGCACAATTCACACATGAACTCACAGCCTGAGACTGCCGGCTAAAATGGGATCCTGAAGTTGGAAGGGAGACGTAGTAATGGTGAGGAATGGGTATCAGAGGAGCCAGAGGAAAAGGAGCAGGGGCAAATATGAGCAGAACATTTTATTCTTGTATGAAATTCTTAAAGAATTACTGAAATTCAAGCCGGGCGCTAGTGGTGCACGCCTTCAATTCCAGCACTGGGGAGGCAGAGGCAGG
>CABHPP010146765.1:0-20191 GCA_902168425.1 Peromyscus attwateri | reverse complement strand
CTCAGGGCGCGCTGGAGGTGCGCCTCTTTAATCCCAGCACTCGGGAGGCAGAGGCAGGTGGACTTCTGAGTTTGAGGCTAACCTGGTCAACAGAGTGAGTTCCAGGACAGGCTCCAAAGCTGTATAGAGAAACCCTGTCTCAAAAAAGAAATTAAAGAATTATTAAAATTCTAATGGAAAATAAACAAAAGAAAAATTAAATACCTTCAGCTGCTAGGAAACCACAACTTGAAGTCATAAATGTGATAAGATTTTTCAACCACTGGGGTGGCTATGATAAAATCACAAACAGTAACAAGTGCTCTGAGGAAGCAGAGGAATTGGAACCTTCTTGTATCACTGGTGGCAATGTTTAAGGAGAAAAGTTTGGCCTTCTCTCCATATGCAGGGGGATCCTGTGCCAGAGGACTTTCAATCTTAAATACATCTAAGATATTGTATGTAAATTCATCTAAATGGACAATTCATGGTTACTGAAGAAGTAAAAATAACCTAATTTTATACAAACTGATGCATGAATAAAGAAAATATAGTATATCCATCCAGTGGAAGACTAATCAGCAGTGAAGAGTAATATGTGTTTATAATGCTAGGTAAACTTTGAAAACAGAGAAATTCATATATCATATGGTTTAATTTTCATGAAATAGTCAGAAAATGGGACTCTACACAGACACAGAGATCTGCAGTTGACAGAGGCTTAGTGGATAGATGATGGATAGTGAATGCTAAAGACAGGCTTTCCATAGGGGATAATGACATGTTCCAGAATTAAGTGGAGGAAATATTGCCATATCTTGTGAATATGCTAGAAACCACTCAATCGTACTTTAATTTTTAAAAAAGTGAGTATCTGAATGTGTGTATACGTGGGGTAGGGGACTTTTCCCTGTGTGTGCCCTAATGGAGACCAGGGATTGGTATGGAGTATCTCCTTCTACCACCTACCACCTTTTTTTTTTGAGACAGGATCCCTCACTAGACCTGGAGTGCACCAATTTGGCTAGTCTGGCTGAACAGTGCACCCTCAAGACCCTCCTGTCTTCCCTGCAAGTGTTGAGGTTACAGGTGGGTGCTGCCATAATCAGCTTTTAGGTGGGTTCTGGGGATCTGAATAATCAGGTCTTCATGGTTATACACCAAGCCATCCCCTCTGTCCCACACTTTTGACTGAGTTGAAATTTATGATGCATGAATTATATCTTGATTTTAAAATTGACTGAAAAATATAAATTGCATAAGAGAACAAGAGTCCCATACGATCAGGATCCACTCAGACTACACAATAGTTGTTGATGTTCTTTTCCACAGGGCCACAACAAAGCACCTTCTAACTGCTGTCTTCTCACATTTGGGTACCTGCAGTTCAGGGATGGAGGGTCCCAGGTGGATAGTACTATAGGTATGGAGCCACCACATGATTGCTGTGCTGACCTTTGGATAACTTAGTCTGGCTGGTCCTCACTATCCAAGATCAAGTGATTCTTCCTAAAGTGGAGACTATTTCATATTGAAGAATGAAAAGAAAGATCTTATTTTTACTTTGTCCTAAGGATATAATATGAAACTGTGCTGCTGTGAGAGGCCATTGTGCTGTGTGAGAGGCCATTGTGTGAACCTGTGAAGGTGAAGCCTGGATTGCCTTAGGGGGCCCTGAGATGTTGGAGATGCCAGAGCCATGGGATATCTGCTCAAGAAGCTGATAACAAAGAGTGGATCCATCCCAAGAGAAAGAAATATCTTGTAGTCAACAAAGATGAAAAGAGTTGGAGATCTGAAGAGCATTTTGACACAGTCTTGTTTTGGTCCAGCGTTTCCTTAATATTCTCCATTCCCTATGTTTTGGAACAGTAATGTATATCCTGTGCCATTATGTGTTGGAAGATTGTGATTTGGTTTTTGGTTTTGTTTTGTTTGTTTGTTTTATAAGGGATTACAGTTAAGAGATTGCATGAATCTCAGAAAAGACTTTGAACTTTGGACTTTAAAACATTGTTGAGACTGTGATAGACTATAGGGACTTTTGAAGTTGGACTAAATGCATTTTGCATTATGATATTGTCACAAGCTGATGGGGACCAGGGAGTGGTATGTGGTAGTTTGAATGTAATTGGCCCCATAAGCTCATGAGGAGTGGCACTATTAGGAGGTATAGCTTTGTTTGAGTTTGTATGACCTTTTTGGAGAAAGTGTGTCACTATGGGGATGGGCTTTGAGGTCTCATATATGCTCAAGCCATGCCCAGTATCTCAGACCACTTCCTGTTGCCTGCAAGTCAAGATATAGTTCCTTCTCCATTCTCAGCTCCTTCTTCAGCACCATATCTGCCTATATGCCATCATGTTCTGCCATGATGATAATGGACTAAACCTCTACAATTGTAAGCCAGCCCCAATTAAATGTCTTCTTTATATGAGTTGCCATGGTCATGGTGTCTCTTCACAGCAACAGAAATCCTGCTAAGACACCACCTGACCACAACTCCACTACATATCTAGTAGCATAACTCTGAGCAAATCTTTGACATTCAGGAGCCAACAGTTTCCATATCTGAATAATGAGATAATATTACCTACTGATGGAATTGTAAAAATTAAATAAGATATGTGAAACATTTCTAACTGAGCCTGGCACATGGGGACCTGAGTTCATACTCTGAGAACCCTCATAAAAAGCCAGGTGAAGTGGCATGCACTTGCAATCATAGCTGGGGAGGAGGAGACAGGTGAATCCCTGGAGCTCACTGGCCTGCCAACCTACCTGAATCCATTAGCCCTGGGTTCGATAAAGATCTCATCTCAAAAAATAAGGTGGAGAATAATAGAGGACACCTGATATAGACATCTAGCCATCTACATGTCCACACACACACACACACACACACACACACACACACACACACTTGCACTAAAACTATACATCACATACACACAAATGGTATAAAAGTATTAAAAATTTTCAGTTAATTATAACAACACATGGTTCTTAAAATAGATAATGAACATGTTGATTACTAAGTTGTAAATTTTTCAATAGAATTCTGCTATAATATCCTTATTTGACCAATTTAGTCACTCACTAGCTGTGTGACTTTGGGAAAGTGGCTTAAGCCTTTCTTCAACTTAGTTCACCCATGTATGAAATGAGAACAGTTAGAGCCCTTACTTCAAAGAGTTGTGAGCAAAGTTAGATTAATGCATAAAAAAATACTTAAGGCAGTGTCCACCACATGATAAATATCGAACACATAGTCTGCATTATTAGTAGTTGTATTTATACAATGTTTATAATCATAATAAGAAGAGATTTTAATAAATATATCACAGCTTCATCAGTTTTTTGAGAGCCTTTTTCCTTCCGTGAGACTGAGACCATTCTTTATCAAGGTGTGCCTCCTGCCGTCCGTCTGGCTGTTTTCTCATTCCTGGCTGTTCACTTGACACACTCTGCCAGGTCTTCATTTTCCAAGTCTTGTGAACACCCCACCCATGCCCTACTACTGCTTCCCTTAACCTCTTACAAGCATGCATACTTTACTAAGTCTGCAGTTTCACTTAGCAAATGAATTGCAATGGATGTACATCCAACTCTTAGGAGTTTACACACGAGTCAGTTACACAGGACCTAAGTAGACTGAGAACTTAGTTGGATAGGCATAGGTGAATGCTAATTTTCAGTGGTTAGGGTTGCTTCTGGGGCAGTTTTATGCTTAAGCAGTTTTGTCTGTCATGTGTTGTTTTTATATTTTTGTTTTGAAATGATTCCTTCTGTTCCAGCTAAAACCAAATCCCCAATGATATTGATATTGAACATGATGATAGTCAGGGTTTATTTTATCTCTTCACTTATTTTCTCATCCTTTCAAGGTGTATTGGAGGTAGAACATCAAACATTACATGTGGCCAAATTCAACAGACTAGATGCTAAATCAGTCTTTCAATCAAGGCAAACAAAAATCACAGAATTTTAAATGAACTTCTTTCACAGACAAATAAATCAGAAACACTGACCCAAAAAATTCAGTCATCAGTATAATTGTTGTTGGTTAGAATTTTGATGCCACATTTTAAAAGTTTGTTGGAATCATGATGGGCTTCAGCTGCCAGTTTATTACATTCATTATACTGCACATAGTGATAGTAAACAGATTTCTTCTGTTAATTCAAAAGTACAAACACCTGGCTGGACTTGGTAATGCATGTGACAGCACCACCAGATTAATTAATTGATTTATTTATTTTGAGAAACCATATTTAAATATGAAGACTCATGTAGGCTAAAAGTAAAGGGATAGAAAAAGATAATTCATATTAACACAATCAAGAAAATAAAGGTAATTGTTAATTTCAAACATTTTCTTTAGGGCAAGGAAAATTATTCAGTATTGTAAAGACATTTATATAATTATATACATAATATAAATAATTTATATTATATAATTATGTTATATTATTTATTTATTTAACTCAGTTATCAAAACAATATAACAAACTTAAAACTTTCTCTGCTGTAAAGAGAATAAATATTTTCCGAGACAGGTAACATGGTGATATTTATGCAGATAAAGGCAAAGATGAAAGAACATATGTCAGAGTTGGCTCTACACGAAATTTCTGTATTGCAAAAATACAAGAAAAAAAGTCTTTCTCCGTCATGACTATGGAAACAGTAGGGGAGATGCAACCAGCTTCCCACAGCACAAAGTGATCTCTGGATTTCAATTGGCCTCTTCTACTTTCGTGCTTCCCTTGAGCTACTAAAGAAACGTACATTTTAAGATAAACCATTTGGTCCCTTTTCTAGCAGCTTCCACCAGTTTTCTCTGAAAGTAACCATGACTCTTACTGATTGGATCCATTAACATGCGGCAAAACCCAGGGTTGAAGCAGGAAGGGCTTTGGCTTGCCATTTTGTTTCTTTCGGAGCAGCCTTTTAAGCACGTCACTGCTGCTGACGTGAATGTCTGTTGTCAGTGTCTGACAAGACCCTCCTTGAGCCGCTTGTGTATCTTGTAGTCTGATGGTGGCTAAAGAATGCTGACTATATTAAGGCTGGATGAGGCAACCAGTAGGAGGAAAAGGGTCCCCAAAGTCAGAAATAGCCCCTGCTCCCTCCGTTAGGAGTCCCACAAAACAATGAGCTACACAACCATAGCATATATGGTCAGACCCACGCAGGCTCCCTGGTTGTCAGTTCAGACTCAGTGAGCCCCTAAGAATCCAGGTTTGTCGATTCTGTGGGGGGTTTTGTGGTGTCCTTAACCCTTCTGGCTCCTCCAATCCTTCCTCCCCTTCTTCTGGGAGGTGCCTAATCTTGTTGCAACTTGATATGCCATGTTCGGTTGATACCTCTGGGAGGCCTGCCCTTTTCTGAAGGGAAACAGAGGAGGAGGAGTGGATGGGGAGTGGGGATGGGAAGGAGGGACTGGGAGGAGAGGAAGGAGGGGAAACTGTGGTTGGGATGTAATAATGAGAGAATAAGTTAATTAAAAAGAAAGGAAGGAAGGAAGGAAGGAGGGAAAGAAAGAAGGAAAGAAGGAAAGGAAAACTAAGCAAGTGATGTAAGCAGGCCAGTAAGCAGTATTCCACCATGGTCTCCTGCTTCAGTTCCTGCCTCCAGATTCCTGCTTGACTTCCAGACACCTACTTGGTGTCCCTAAGTAATGGACTACAAACTTTAAGCTGAAAGAAGCCCCTCTCCCCCACCCACCCCCCAAAAGAATGCTGACTATAGCTTTACTCCTTCTAGCTAGTAATGTCCCTCCATTACCCTCTGCTTTATTCATTTTTGAACACAAAACTGGAAGATAGACCTAGAATCTGGCGTGCTGATGAGAGGTGAAAACATGCAGTTAGCCTACCTGCTTCCTTGGCCGGAGTGGCCTGTGGGAACCCAGTCCTAACATCCTCTTTGAAAAATCATAATTACTCTGCCCTGAGGAGCTGTAGCCAGTTAACAGGTGGGACGGGGGAGACATTTTCTTCAGTGGCGTAGTAGCTACTGGTAAAAGGCTCAAGCTCCTGTCAATGGGGCTCACATAAAATGGCTCACACAAAAGTAGAAGTGGAGCTTCTTGAAGAACAAGGTTGTTAGCACAGTGAGAGAGAAGCAAAAGAAGGCTAATAGAGGAATGAGACTATGACCAAAATACATTATAAACACCCATGAAAATAGCACAAAACCCATTATTGTGTGCAATTAATATACACTAGTAAAAATATTATAAATCGTAATAATTAACTGCAACATCTTACTCTCATAATAATTAATATGCATCCATACTTTAATGGAATTTCATCATGTACATACTTTTTGCCCTAAGTTATCGCTAGCATATGTATCTGTATTTGGAAATAGAAATTTAGTTAATAAGAAGAAATCTAAACAGCATGCTTTCCTTTAATTGGTGCCATTGTGTGGTGATATATTGTGTACCCTAATAAACTTGCCTGAGGATCAGGGACAGAGCCAGCTACTAGATTAGACATAGAGGTCAGGCAGTGGTGGCACACACCCTTAATCCTATCACTATCACTCAAGAGGCAGAGATCTGTCTGAGTCTCTGTGGAAACAGAGCCAGGCAGTGGTAGCACACACCTTTCATCCCAGTACTGGGAAGCAAACACACCTTTAATTCCAGGAAGTAACATGGCTGGGCAGAGAAAGGTATATAAGATGTGAGGAGATCGGAAAAAGGCAGTTCAGCTGAGACCCTTTTGGGTGAGGACTCAGAGGCTTTCAGTCTGAGAATTTGTGGAAACAGGATCAGCTGAGGAGTTGGTGAGGCGAGGTTAGCTATGGCTTGCTCTGCTTCTCTGATCTTTCAGTTTTCACCCCAATATCTGGCTCCTGGTTTTTTTATTATTATTATTAATAAGACTATTTAAGATTTGAGCAATACCATTGTTTCCAATGAGATATAAGGGTTACATGTGTAATTATATGTTTGTGGTAAACTGGTTACTGGACTTTGTAAAACAGAGTGATAAGACAGGGAACAGACTTCATTTCCAAAGACTGAGATCCAGCAAAGCCAAAAAATAGGTCAGAATACAACACTGAGGCCAAAGCTGAAATTTAATGGAACCTGAAATTTTGTGCCAACACTTTATGTTAAATCAATTTGGACTGAGGCTGTAGCTCAGTGGTAGGGTGCTTATGGATCATGCAGAAGGCTTTGGGGTTGATCCCCTGTGCTTGTACACACACACACACACACACACACACACACACACACACACTCCTCAGGCAAGCAGACAAAAGTCCCAATTAAATTAAACAAATATATGAACCAGAGGCTCAGAAATTACCAAGAAGTGTAATATCATTTTTAAGTAATCTTAATTTATGTTCTGAATTTTTTTACAGTTTTATAGAAATCTTTCTGTAATTGATTTCTAACTTGTTTCCTAAGCATATTTTATGCGATTTCTATTCCTTTTCATTTACTAAGGAATGTTTTATGGTCAGTGTGGTAAAAATGTCATATGAGCCAGAGGGAAAAATGTATATTCTGCTATTATTTGATGGAATATTCTATAAATATCAGGTTGACTGATGACCCTACTCAGATCAGTTATATCCTGTCTGATTTCTGTGTACTCTGTGATTTTTCTCTATTTCCCTTTATAGTTCTAAAAGTTTTACCTTATTTTTTAATTTATTCTTCTCTCATATAATATATCCCAACTGATGCCTTTTTGTTAGGTGAATAAAAACTTAATTCTTAGAGAATTTATCCATTTATCATTTTGAAATGTCTTTACAATATCTAATAATTTATCTTGCCTTAAAGAAAAATGTTTGAGATTAACAATTACCTTTGTTTCCTTGCTTGTGTTAATATGAATTATCTTTTTCCATCCCTTTACTCTTAGCCTATATGAGCCTTCATATTTAAATATGGTTTCTGGTAGACAGTGCATATTAAGTTTTTTAAGCCAACCTAAGTAATTTAGTAAATTTAGTGTATTCACATGTCCTGATTATTGATATAGTTACATTACTATCTACTGAGCTCATAAATATTTGTATTGCTAGTATCCATTGTATATATTGCTAGGTTTCACGAAGATCTGTTCATACAAGCACATGACATGCTTTAACCATATTATTCACCTCTATTTTCCTCTCCTTTATTATTCCACGAGTACCCCTCCTTTCCCTGGGGTCCTAGACATTTTTTTCATGTCATAGATACATAAAACTTTGCATATGAATATAAAATATAGGATTTACAAATGAGAGAAAATATGCAATGTTTATCAGTTTTGCTCTGCCTTTATTTGCTTATCATAATAATTCTTAGTTGCATGCATTTTCCTGCAAACAACTTAATTTCATTTTTTTTATGAATAAGAAATTCCATTATATACTACATTTTTATCCATTTCATTCTTGAAAGACATCTGGGCTGATTCTATAACTTAGCTGTCAAGAACGATGCTACAATATACATCAAAGTTCAAGTGCTGTTGTGATATGCTCACTTAGAGTCCTCTGGGTAAGTGACCAGGAATATATCTGGGTGACATAGTAGATAAGGTTTTAGGTTTCAGGAAATCACCACAATGACTTCATAGTGGGTAAACTAATTTGCATCCTCATCATCACTTAAAGGGCTCCCTCTCTCTTCCCTGAACCCTTGTCAGCCTCTGTCTGACTGGTTTTCATAATGGCTGTCATTCTGACTGAGATGGAATTTGCATTTATTTGTTGGCTGTTGGTATTGGATTTTTTCATATGTTTATTGGACATTACTACCATACTTTTGAACATTGTCTGCTCATTTTATCAGCCTCATTCTTGTTGAAGGTATTTGATTCATTGCTATGTAGTGTTTTGAGTTTCTAGTGTATTTTAGAGAATATCAATCCTCTGTCAGGTATACAGTTAGCACAGACTCTCTCCCACTGCATAGTTTGTCTCTGCATTCAGTGGTTTCCTTTGCTGTACAGAAATGCTTTTGCTTTAATGCCATCTAATTTCTCAGTTGTGGGGACTGTTTCCAGAATCCTTTTTTGAAAGTCCTTACCTGTGGCTATGTTTTGAAGTGTTTTCTCAACAGTAACAGAGTTTCAGGTTTTACCGGAAAGATTTTGATTGTTTGGAGTTGATTTTTGTATGCGGTGAGAAATGTAGATCTAGTTTTATTATTCTATTTGTGGATAACCAATTACTATTTCCCTAGTATTGTTTACTGAAGGGGCTATCTTTCTCCGATGTGTATTTTTGGCATCTTAGTCAATATCCAAGCAGATGTAGCCATGTGGGCTTGTATACATGTCCTTTATACTATTGTTCTGTATTTCTATTGTTATTGCTCTGGCTCTGGTGTACGATTTGAAAGCAGAAGTGGTGATACTTCCTGCTTTGCTCTTTTGCTTTGGTTTTGACTACCTTGGGACTTTTGTGCTTCCGTATGAATTTTAGGGTTGTTTTCTCTATTTCTGTGAAGAATATCATGAATTTGGGTGGGGATAATTGCACTGACTCTGTAGATTGCTTTTGGTGATGCAGCCATTTTCACAATATTGATTCTGCTGATTCATGACTCATTGGAATGTCTTTCCAATTCCAAGTGCCTTTTTCAATTTCTTCAATATTTTTAATATATTTAACATATATTGAATAATATATTTATTTCTATTAATAATATATATATTCCATTTATACATTATGTTATATATTTAATAATAGAGGTATTTCCTTTCCTTTGTTGGGTTTATTGTAAGGTGTTTTTGAGGATATTATGAATGACATTTTTTTCTTGATTTCTTTTTAGTATGTTTGTTACTGCCTGCTATCTAGCAAGGCTACTGGGTGGTCTCTTCATGTTGATTATTGTATCCTGCCAGATTTCTGGAAATGTATGTCAGTTCTAAGAGTCCTGTGGTAGAACGTTAGAGTTTCTTAGGTACAGGGTCATATCATTTACAAGGAGGGATACTTTGGCATCTTCCTCTCTCTTTTGTATCCTTTTTATTTATTCTTTCTCTTGCTTTATTGTTGTAAGTCTTCGAGGACTACTTTGAATAAAGGTGAAGAGCAGGGTACCCTTGTCTTATTCTTAAGTTGGGAAAGCATTGAGATTTTCCTTCATTTGGTATAATGTTGACTGGAGGTTTGTTGTATATGGTCTTTGTTATTTGAGCTTTATTCTTTCTATTCCTGTCTTCTTTAAAGCTTTTATTACAAAGTGATATTGGATTTTTGTCAAAAGTCTTTTCTGCATTTATTATAATGATTGTGTGATTTCTGAAATGAAGCCAATTTGATCGTGGTGAATGGTATTTTTGATGGCGTGTTAAATTTGATTTGCAAATAGTCAGTTGAGAAACTGCATTTGTGTTCATCAGGGATATTGGCCTATAATTTTCTTTTTTGCCTTTATCTGGTGTCTGTAGCAGATAAAGGCAAAAAAAAAATAGTTCTTAGTGGAAGGTGTGCCTTAATTCCTACCGTTTGTTGATTTTATAAATGTTTAGAATCTTTCTGCTTCTCATTTCTTTAATTAGTATTCTAATGAAATTCCTTGTTTCTGATAGCCTCACAGTCACGTTTAGATATATTATATTGCTCTCAGAAAAAAAAAAGTTTTAGACTGAAATGCAATAATCTAAAACATGCCACAACCTCAAATTTACCGTTTTAACTATTATCCATTCCCAAACTGTCCAGTTTTACTACACCTTTTCCTATAATTATTACACTAAGTTACAAACCACTGATGAGAAGATTGGAAGGAGACAGCCTTGAATGACATACAATAAGATAACAGAGATACCAAAAAGAAATGTAAATATGGATATACCTAGATAAGCAGTAATAAAATACTTTAAACACTTATTTAAGTAACCATGTTGAAAAGAAATGAACAGAAAGGCCAATTTTAAAAGCTCATTAAAAGAACGTAATATTAAATGAGATAGAAATAAGTATGAAAGAATGAAAATGCATAAATTTTTAAGCAGAGACATAGTCAAGACAATCATTTGTGCCAGAAGTAGGTGTTTTTTGTTTTTGTTTTTTTTAAAAAACAGATTGACAAAATTGTCAAGCCTCTGGAAAGACCGATCAGGGAGAAAAGAGGACAGAGGGAGACAGGGAGAGAGGTGAGGGAAGGAGGAAGGTGGGGGCGGGGAACACGGCTTTTACAGGGGATGAACACAGGTTGCCTCCTGTTAACACTGTCAACATCAAAACCATGAGAAGGAACTGGGCTCACTGCATTCTTGTGTGTTGTTACTCAAGAGGTAAGTTTGGGTAGAGTTTGTGTTTCCACTTTATTGAGCTTTTAAACTCCATAATACGTCTCTTCTCTTACCGAGATGTGTTTGACTTCTAACACCAGTATTTGTAGTCTTCAGTGTAAGAGTGTTATATATGCCCTGTCTCATCGAAAGTTTTTATGTTTATTCACGCATGTGTAAGGGGTAGGGTGATAATTTGACATGTGCACAATGTGCAGATCATACCAGGTGACCAGCATTTCCATCTGCTTGGACATTTATCGCTTGTTTGTGTGGAGAACTTTCAAACTCTTTCAGTTATCTATAAAATTCTTAATAAAGTATTACAAACTACAAAGGGCATCCCTTGGTTAGTGTGATCCTCACCCGATTCTTTGTCCCGATTATTACAAGCTGCTCTTTCCTCTCTGTGTGTTTGTTTCTGCTTCTTATGATGACATCAAGGCTTGGGGATTTAACTCAGTGGTAGAGTGCTCATCTAGCAAGCTCAAGGCCTTTGATACAGTCCCCCCCGGGGCGGGGGGAGGGGGACAGAAAACAAAGCAGGGACAAAGGACGTCTTTGAAATTGCTGCATCACCAGATCAGGACTCAGCCTAGCCAATGTGACCTCATTGTGATTCATAACTTCTGCAAGCCCTAATTCCAAATAAGGTCATGTTTTGAGGTTCTGAGTGAACCTGAATTTTAGGGAGATATTATTTACTACAGACAAACACCCATTAGGATTACTGAAATAAATTATGGTGTGATTCTCTCAAAGAATTCTGCCTTTATCTTAAGCCAACTTGCTTAAATTATAGCCAGACTTGAGAGCACCACCTTTCTTTCCCAAGGAACCCCAAAAGGTGATGCAAAGTTCTCAGGCACACTACAACTTACATAAAACACTCTTGATTTTACTTATAAGTGAAACTTGATATAAATTAGTATTAGTATGTAAATTAGTAAAAATAAGTCCTATTCTTGGGTAGTATTACTGTTAATTTGAGTGTGGACATTAGAAGTGAGCTGTCACATATTCTTTCATGGGTATAAAATTGACTTACATTTTCTGCTGATATTTTGCTTTGTTTTTGTTTTGATACAAAGTCTTGCTAAGTAGCCTAAACTGATTTTGAACTCATAATCCTCCTCTGTCAGCCTTCCTTGTGTCAGGAATACAGATGAGCACCACCATGGCTAGTTTGGTATGTTCTAGCAAGCTTTGCCTGTAAGTCCTATTACTTAAATGGATTAATCTGACTCATATTATTGTTTGTACTTATAGAATTGTGTATGGCTTCCTCTGGGCAGGCAAGGAGGATTTGCCAGGGGGGTGAATATGTGTGATGATTTAAATTGATTGTTAATTTGAGTAGCTAGCACCACTTTGGAGACAAATCTCTAGGCATGAACGTGAGAGGTTATCTAGATTAGATCATTGAGGTGAGAAGACTCATCCTAAATGTGGGTGGTACTGCTCCATGGGTTGTGGTCCCAGATTAAATAAATAGAAGATGCTGAACACACACATTCATTATTCTCTGCTTCCTGACTATGGATACAATGTAACCAACCACCTCCTGCAGCTGCCAGTTATCTTCCCATCATGTTAGACTGTAGATGAATTGCTAAATGGTCTTATTAAATAAAAACCCAGAGCCAGATATAGGGGTAAAAACCTGAGAGATCAGAGGAATAGGAAAGCCACAAGCTAACCTCACTTCACTGACAGTCTCCAAAGAGACCTACTTCCTGTATACCCACACCTATATGCCTTTCTGTTCTGCTATCTCATTTGCTCTCCTGTCCAGCTGCATCACTTCCTCTTCCTGCCCAACTGCGTCACTTCCTGTCTGTACAGAGCTCCAGACCTCCATGGTTAACTAGTGTTGGAATTTAAGGCATGTGCCACCACACCGGGCTCTCTTCTCAGTGTGGCCTAGAGATCCCTGCCTCCCGAGTGATAGGATTAACGGTGTGTGCTACCATTGCCTGAATTCTATGTTTAATATAGTGGCTGGCTTTTTCCTCTGATTCTCAGATAAATTTTATTGGGGCGCACAAATAAAATATCACCACATTAGACTGTCTTCCCTGAACTGTGAGACAAAATGACCCTTTCTTTCTCAACTTGCTTTTACCAGGCATTCCGTTGCATCAGGGAAGAAAGTTCCAAGACAGCCTCTTTGTATCTCACACTAAGGGAAGCAATGAAAATTAAGTGCTTCAGGGAAACACACATATCCTGGATAGCCTGTCTATCACTTCATGTTAAAAAGGATGAGCCAGTGTCCAGAGATTAGTCTACTTTCTCCCACTGTAATTGTCCATGGGAAGCAAGCAGAAGCTCATACTCCCTCAGGCAGAGTTGCTGTTTTATCTGGGAAGTTCTCACAAACTAAACTACTAAAAAGAGATTTACATTAGATGGAATTCATTATCTGTGAAGATGGGCCTTACACTGGGATTAATAGAAGAATGTTTTTCTTTTTGGGGTCTTGTGACTGTAACCAAATGCCCCTAAGACAAAAGTCCATTCTCATTATGGAGAAATGAGCGGGGCCCCTTAAGTGGTAGCCGACGGGAAACACCCATCAGAACACCCAAAGGATGGACGTGCACCTGAGTTGGATGTCTCTAAGCACAAACACAGGGGAGGCAATTCTGTAACTGTACCCTCCCCTGTCCCTCTGAATGCTCACCTTATCTGTTATTATTCAGTCGGGAGACAAAGCACAAACTAGTTCCCTTCACAAAGACAACGAACTATAAAGATTGATAATCACATACTGGAGATGCAACGGGACCCAAACAGGACACCAAGGTGTCTTGTCATGAAGCGGAGCAACAGGAAGCAGAGACAATGCCATTAGGACCATAGGAACATGGAAAAGAGGCTGGGATGGCAGAAACATAAAGGACTAAGGAAGGGATCCCTACTGTAGTACTGGGGGGCGGGCATTGGAAATCGGTGTTGGTGCCTCTGAGATCAGAGGGGGTCACCCTGGTTCTGGACTCTGATGGACTCTGAAGGGGCCACTGACTGGCGGCTGGGAGTGCTGCCTGGGGTGGTTGTATAACTGTTGGGAAAACTGCAAAATACACCCAGCTGTTGCTATAGGAACTAACAGTTCTGCCAGCATGGAGATGCAAGGCTAGAGCAAGAAGCAAACAGGAAAGAGCAGACCCTTCTACTCCAGTTCTGTGTTTTCTGCTCGTGCCCCGCTGATGGAGAGTACCAGAGAGCAGCCAGTGGGGTAGTCCTGTTGCCAGGTCCCATCCACACAACTGAGTACGGAAGGGTGGGAGACAGCAGCTTGTAACTAGTACAGCCCACATCTTCTCAGTCTAACATGTGCACAGATCCTCCTACACATCCTATACTTGGACTTGGGACTCTGTAAATATACCCTAGAAGCCACTGCCATACTCCCCAGACACCTGACTTTCTCCAAAGATAAGGAGCACTGAGCCCAAAGTATCACTGTGTCCCTCTCTGAGAGGTCTGAAACCAGAACCCTGACAGGCCAGGCCACATTGCTCAAAACTACCTGGGAGACATTTGCCAAGGGGCCATTTTATCTTGAGAACTTTTTATATACAATTCTAATGTTCTTCTTGGCAATTCTCCATCTGCTTTTTACTAAATTCAGGGATCAGTGAGGAATACTTTAATTTATACCTGTGAAAAAAATCTCATTGCCCATATCTCCCGGTGAAGAAAAATGTGGGGCTGGAATGCCCAACTGTGAATTCACCTCTCTTTTGGCAAAAATTTGAATAGTTAACTGATTCTTTTCTAAGGTAATCTGAGGTACCGGTGTCTGCTGAGCCCCCTTGGAACTTCAGAGTGGCTCATGAAAGGAAAATGGAAAAGAAGTCATTCTCCAACAGCAAATATTTTTAAAAATTATTTCTACATAATGTACATTTAACATTTCAAAGGATCAGCTGTTAAAGTGAGACTACAAACTGGAAGCCTGATTCCTGGCATTTTTGTTTGCTGAGTATAATGCCTGCCTTCCTGGCTCCTGCCCTCCCTTCCTATTTCCTTCCTACCCTTCCTCCCTCATTCCCTCCCTTCTCTCTCTCTGTGTGTGTGTGTGTGTGTGTGTGTGTTGTGTATCTTTGCACATGTGCACACGTGTGTAGAATTTAGAAGTTGATCTCTTACGTCATTCTCCAGTGGTTGTCCACCTTGTTTTTTGAGACTGGTCCCTGGACTCTGCAGCTTGACAGTTAGTCCAGGATGACTGGTTAGTGGATAATGGGCTCCGACTGTCTGCCTCCCCTTTTCTGAATTTACAAGCCACACTTGACTTTTTATATGAATGGGGGAATCTAACCCAGATCTTCACATTTGCATGGCAAGCTCTTTCCCAACTGAATTATCTCTCATCACTATTTAAAAAAAAATGTTCAAATGTCTCTGTTGGGCATGTGGCCTTCAGTTTCTAGTCACCACAAGGCCCTAATGTTCCATTCAGCCAGTGCACACTATCTACCTGTGTGTTATTTCCATGCAGGTTTTTCAGCTAAATTAACATTGATCAGCACTCTTTTTCTTTTAAAGGCAAGCTATTGCCAAATATAGATTCATGAAACTAGAAGACATATAGCCCTCCGACCTTCAAATAGAATGCAATTTATGTCTCTCAACAAAGCACAGATATAAAGGTGCTCTCTCCCCTGAAGTCATCATGTCAGAACTTCAGACAAGAACAGCTCAATGGATGTAGATGACAGGCACATCGAGAGGAATCCCAAGACTTAGTTCTTATGGATTTCCAGCTCACCTAAACAAAATATCTAATTCATTTCATGATTGACCAGGTAAAGCATATATTTCTTATCAATAATAGCAAATTTAACCTCCCTAGGGCCTTGACATATCTCCACTCCAAGAAGTAAATGAAAAACATCCTTGATGATGAGCATTCTATTAATTTGGCCTTCAGTGTTCTCCTTTATTTTATTTTTAATTATAGTTATTAATATGCATTAGCTATATAAAGTAATGGACCTCAGTCCAATATTTTCATATATGACTATATTGATATTTCTACATATACCTGCATGTTCAATTATTTGACTTTGTCCTTTCAGATAAAAAAGTATCTCCAGTGGGCATCTTTGCTTATGTCTACATTTGCTGAATCTGTAGGACCTGAAGGGTTTCCATGCTTACCTGACTCCATCTCAGCTCATGCTGGTTCCGCACAAGATCCCTGGCTCTGTAAGAAGCAGATTCCACTTCTTTGACTCAGCATCCACACACATAACTCATTCATAAACTGAACAACTCTAAGTCTCCACCTTCAAAGAAGCAACTGCTTTTCCTACAACTAAGATAGTCAACCACAGCCTTGCTAGGTGTTCACTAACCATTCCATTTACCTTCAGCAAAGCCTGCATTTCCCAGTGTTCTTTGCATCCAGATCTGTGACTAGTTCTGATCTAAGAGACTTGGACACAGTGATGTTTGCCTCTTATGGAACTGACTCTCAAGCTCCTGCCGTGGTAACTCACTCCTATAGTCAACTCTTCACCTCCATTGGCTTCCACAAACTATGGGACTTCGCCTTCACTTCAGTGCCACAGGGAAGAAGGGGAGAACCTAGGGGATAGACCTGAACTCTTTTTATCTAAATCTGTTCAAATGTCTTCGGTGTTGATCCAGCTACCTCCTGTGAAGCAGCCCCTTCCATATCTCCCAAGAGAAATTGGTAAGTGCCTCTCCATCTTCAGCCTTGCCTTCAGACCAAAGCCAGAGAACATAGGTCAGGATACCCACATCTCATCGCTTGTTTTCCCACGAAAAACTCTTAGTTGACTCAGTATGCCCCAAGCGAATGCTTATTCTTTTGCTTCACTAGTCTGTCTCAGTGTCTCATGATATTTAAGGTGGGAGTTCCTTGCTGATGAGAGAGAGAACATCTCCAATCCATGCACATAGATCCAGGTGAGGCAGCTGAGCATAGGGGATATTTTATTAACCTCGGACCTCACTTGGTTTGGACGATATGCACTCCTATCTGCTAATAGTAATGCACTTGGAAGCCTAGATTCCTTGCCTGCATGTACTACACACACACACACACACACACACACACACACACACACACACACACACACTGAACAATGCACCTCGCAGTGTGTTAGCAACCTAGGACCTTCACTTGTATCAGCCTACATATACACTCCTCTCTAACAATGAAATGGATGTTTTCTTTCCTTAGAAAGAACATAACTTCAACAGATTTTATTCAACTGTACCGTGCTTGTGTCCAAGTAGGAGAAAATAAAGGCCAGTGCAGTCTAAATTAGTTTTGGATGCATTTACAGTAAGGCATAACTTGATCCTCAAGCAAGCTTTTAAGGCAAATCCCCATTTGCTATCTTATGCCAATGCATAATCCAGTGTGCATATGATTAAAATCAGATGCATTATGGGAAGGTATATGGGCAATGGAAAAATAACTATATGATCTAATCTATCATTCAAAATAGAGAACCTTAGTTACCAGCCTCCCTTCCTTTATACCCCATAAAAAGGCCCACCTGGGAACCATGAGCATCTTCACTCCCGTGGCCTTCTGCTCTCCTGCAGTGCATTCCAATCTATTCTATCTCTTTGACTTAAATGAAGTTTTCTCAATACTTTGCAGTCTGTGTGGGTTTTTATTTAATTTTTTTAAATAAGAGGCTAATAACCTGAAAAGACCTAGCCCAGACTCCAAGCCCTGATAACATGGGTTCTGCTGTCTCTCCTGGCCTCTCTAGGAAACCTCTAGTCCATCTGTTCTCAAGGCTATCTGTTTCCATTGGTGGCTGCAGTGGATGGTGAAGCCATGGTCCATTTTCTTGAACCCATTAGAGCCTGAGGGCTCATTTTCTCATTTTGGCCTCTTAACCCAACACTTCCTGGTGCAGAATCCAGTCCCAAGTTGTTGGGTGACTTTCTCTGTAACTGTTGGCTACAAGTCACTATGATTTAATATGGAAATTCTGTCCTCTCCCAGGACTTTCTCACTGACTTTCCATCCTGTGGGTCCAAAGAGTCCATCTGTATGGTTATCAAGCTACACAGGAACAGTAAGACTATAGAAGAGAAAACTTAGATCCCCTTCTCCCTCTTTGCCCAATCAGAACAACTAAAACTCAAAGTGGAACACATGGCCAGTGTCCTTCTGCCTCTATGTTTTTCCCTGACCAGGGCCAGGAAGATCAGGATGCACAGTCAACGGGTCCCCCGTTATTCAACCTCCTCCTTTCTTATTTCTATGGTGCCTTTATTCTGTCTCTGTCCGTCGGGACTTGCTTCAAACCCACTTTCTTACGTTGCACTTCCATCTTCCTTCAGTTGGCTAGTTTTGAAAGATGGCTACTGGTGGATATTGGGGGACAGAAATGAAAAGTTGAAAATAGAGGTGTTTCAAGTTTCGACACATTCCTTCAGAAGTATTTAGGTTACATTGATTCTTGGATGAAGAAACACAATCATCATATCACATGGACAGACTATGTATCCTCAGTATTCCATTTGGCAATTTAACACACCATAGCAAGTCTCCACATGCATTCACTCACCCCTAAGACATTTGCACTCCTCTCAACCACACACTGCTATAGGAGAGGTCCATGCAGATAATGCAGGTGGTCCTGCCTTCCTCAGCAGCTGGGCTGTCTCCACCTGCTCCCAGTCCTCAGAAAGACTGGCAGAAAGCCGAGAGGTAGTCAGGCCAGACATGTCCACAGCATGACAGTTAATCCAGGTAACCAGGAGAGCCTGCAGAAGAGTATATTGAACTTTTAAGTGCATCCACCAGGTGTTCCTAGAGCCTGGGGCTTCTCCAGGCTCTAAAGAACATTGTTCTGTGACTGTAGTTACATCAGCCAGATGCTTTACTACAGCCTTTTCCATTTTGTCACGGGGTGGTGCAGAAAAGAAGGCCATCTCTCAGTAATTCTCAACTTCCAGCTCTCCTTGTTTGACCTCTGCTCTGCTTTCCCAGGCTACATTTTATTAAAAAGACTTTTTTTTTTTTAAGAACTAAATAGAAAAAAAAAATCCCCCCCCCCCCCCACTTCATCTTCCTGGTCGTTTGTCCTTGCACGGCACTCTAGGCAGCCACACTTTTGCATGGCTGTACTTCTCACACTGCCCGCTGTAGAAGCAGCCCCCATGCGAATCTAAGTTCAGTCATTTATCTCTCTTCCCACACAGGCTGCTTGTGCCCTGAGGGTATCTGCTTTTCATTGTAATTATAATAAAATGTATGGAGTCAGAGACTTCTGATATGCAGTTTCCTTCTTCTTAACCTCAAGGGTTTATTTATAACTTTTTCTAAAACATGAGGGTAGAAAGCAAGTGGCCTATGGAGCAAGGCAACACCGAGTTCATACTCTGGCTTCCCTCTCGACAGGTTTGGAACCTTGGACAGGTCATTTACCTTCTGTTGGTCTCAGGTTTGCAGGCTGTGGACAATGGGCTGGGGAAACTAAACAAAGTAGAAAGGATCTGACTGAGTCTAGGGCTTCCACCTGGATAAAGGGGGACCACAAGCAGCAGTGGTAGAGTCAGGCTGACATGTGTGAGGCTCAGCAAAGAGAGTGCACTGGAGACATGGTTGAGTGGCAGAGAAAGCATGTGTGAAGCCCAGGTTCCATTCCCAGCAGTGAAGAAATAAAATGCCAATTAACACTTTGCACAGTTGTGCTGGTCAGCTGGTGAGAGGGGAAGAGCTGAAATCTCCTGAGGGAAGGATCTAGGCTAATGTAAGGACTGTGGGGTTGACTGAAGGAAGAGGTGGAGTGTGGGAGAGAGGCTGGCTTTCTGAGTAGCCCTTTTCTGAAGGCTGAATCTGCAAGGTCTTGTACAGGACACACTGAAAGAAGAATAAAGTATTTTCTCTTCCAAACCAACATGAAGTAGGTATTTAAATGCAGTAGGGC
>CABHPP010146764.1:21715-44174 GCA_902168425.1 Peromyscus attwateri | reverse complement strand
TGTGTGTGTGTGTGTGTGTGTGTGTGTGTGTGTGTGTGTGTGTAAATGTGGAGGGGCCAGCTGTCAATGGTGGGTGCTTTCCCCAGTTGCCTTCTACCTTAGCTTTTAATACAAGGTCTTTCACTGAACCTGGGGCTCACCAGTTCACTAAGGGGACTGGTGTCTAGTGAGCCTCAGGGATCCTTTTGTCTCTATCCCTGCCCCGCCACCACTGGACTGCTAGTGTCTGCCACTGTACCTGGCTTTTTATGTGGGTTCTGAGTCTTGAACTCAGGTCCTTGTGCTTGCTGTGCGAGCCCTTCACCTCCTGCACCATCTCCCCAGCCACCAGATTAGATTTTTAGATGCTAACAATTAATTAGAAATCTGTACCATACTGACCAGCCGCAGCACGGGCTGCTTGGTTACTGTTGATTCTTCGGGTTGCTAAGAAATCAGGAGTTGTCTAAACTGCTCGGTTTTGTGGGGCAAATTCAAGAAGGACTCTGCTTGGTAGTTTGTATCTGCTGCAGTGGCCTCCTTGCAACATCTAGGCTCCAACTCATGGCTTCTTCACAGGTTTTTCTGTCGCCTCCCCACATGGCCACTCTCTATATGATGCTCCCCTTTACAGGATTTGCTTTTAGCAACTTGGGCCTCCCAGCACAGAGTCCTCAGTCTGCCCACTCCCTGTGGAGCACTGGTTCCCCTAACGGGAGAGTTCAGGGGTCCCAGGTGGAGGCTTCAGGCTCCTTAGGACCTAGTCTCAGATGTCCTCTGGTGTCTGCAACACTACATCCTCCTGGTTGAGAAAACTCTGAGGCAGTCTAGACGCAGAGGAGTGGACCAGCCCACCATTATCCATGGGGGTCGATCTGCATATCCAGGAGGGTGGGAAGGCATGGACCATGGCATCCTTGGGGATTGGTGACTGCATTGAACCACACAGGACAGGAGTGTGGGCTGGGTTTGTCCCGGAGCTCCAGTGGGTTTTCAAAGTCTTGTATCTCACCAAGCATAGGAGAGAGGATAATCACTCTGATCTAGGTGGTGATTATGTTAGGTGAGATGTGCATATTTGACCATTTCAGACCTGACATCTTGTATGACTTGACCTCATGGCAGAGGAGACTGAGAAGGCTTTCTGTGTCTGGGGAGATGAGATTGCCCCCTCATCTTCCTCCAGCCCACCCCTCAGAACTTGGCAGGTGGGAAGGCACCTGGAACAGGGTACTAACCCTGGCCTGTTTCTGGGAGACACCACAAGGTCTAACCACTACTGGCATATTTCCCGCCTGCCCATTTTGCCTTCTCTCACCTCCAGGGCCTTAGGAGACTCACAGTAAATTTGCTTTTTAATTTTTTTTTTTTCACAAAGAGGGAGAACCACAGAAGACTTTAGTCATATGGGTCACGTGACTCTATTTTCTCTTTAAAACAGAGGTCTTTTTTGTATTGTACAAAGGAGCCTATGGGATCATTCCAACAGATCTGTAAGAAATTAGCAGATATTTCTTGTCCAGAGAAACACCACTGCTCAAAAAAATAGACCCCTGGGGAGCCAGGCAATCTGCTATTTAGCCCATTGACGGGCCGGGTGGAGGGGTGTCTCTGCAGGTGTCAGAAACGAACCGAGAATAAAAACTCTGTTTGGATTGACTTCATCAACCTGGATCATACCAGAGGGAGTCTGATGCCAGCCTATCTTGTAAAAGATTTATTTATTTATTATGTATACAGTGTTCTGCCTGCACACCAGAGGAGGACAACAGATCTCATTACAAATGGTTGTGAGCCATCATGTGGTTCCTGGGAATTCAACTCAGGACCTCTGGAAGAACAGCCTGTGCTCTTAACCTCTGAGCCATCTCTCCAGCCCAGCATATTTTTCTTTATAAATTGTTTATTTATTCTACCTTTTTGACAGTACTGGGGATGAAACCTAGGACCACATGTATGCTTAGCAAGAGCTCTACTGTTGAGCTACACTGCAGTCCCTTGTCAGCATATTTAAAACACAATTTGGGGAAAAGTTTCCAAGCAACAATCATTCCAATTCCAAGTGCCCAATAAATCTTAAGGTGCAGCTACACAGAAACTCCTTGGCAGAGTACGTGTGAACCTGAGGGTGGTCTCTATAGCTAAAAGACCTAGAATCTAGTGTGGTCTCTGACTGAGATAGCATAGAAGTCATCAGGCCATAAAAATACATGTGATGTTACCTTACAGATGGGTTCTAGTAACTGGGAGCTAAAGCTGAAGGTCTAGGGAAGGAGAATCTGGGTTACACATTTGGGGGATTTGGAAGGAGAGTCTGGGTTACACATTCTGGGGGATTTGGGTGTGGTCTGCCTCCACAGATAACAAAAAGGTCATCACAAGGTCGTTAACTATATCCAGTTCCAGCCTTCTGGATGGAACCAGTCAGTCTTGAGGAGAGGCCTTGAGTGTTTAACATACCTGATTCCCTAGTGCTCTGTTGGCACAAGGACTTCTGTGCCAACCACAGCCCACATTTTCTTAAAGCAAGAATTATCATGAAAGAACTAATTATCTATTTTCTCAGATGGTTCTAACCAGAGGGCCTGTCTTCTTCAAATTCTCACTGGAAAGACCTAGTAAGTACGTAGACATTCTCCTCAGGCCTCAGAAGAGGCTGTGGTGCTGTTTCTTCGGGAATGTAATGAACAATTAACAAAGGCATCAACATCACAGACACTTTCCTAGATCAAATTTCTAGGAAGTATTTTAAAACCTAGGACTTCCTGGAGCCCAGAGAACAGGTATGGGGGTACGCATCTCCAGATAAATGCTGCTTGTGTAACAGTTTCTGTGTGCTCTGCTTTGCTTTTGGGCCAAACTCCAACTTCTGTCCCAAGAGTTGGAGACCCATAGATGCACCTTCCCTGCCCATTCTGTCTCCCTGGGATGTGTGTGTATGTTATACACCATACTACATTATTGTGTGTATGTTATAAACCATACTACATTATTGTATGTATGTTATACACCATACTACATTGTTGTATGTTATAAACCATACTACATTATTGTATGTATGTTATACACCATACTACATTGTTGTATGTTATAAACCATACTACATTATTGTGTGTATGTTATGAACCATAATACATTATAGTGTGTATGTTATAAACCATACTACATTATTGTGTGTATGTTGTAAACCATACTGCATTTGTGTGTGTATGTTGTAAACCATACTACATTATTGTATGTTATAAACCATACTACATTATTGTGTGTATGTTGTAAACCATACTGCATTTGTGTGTGTATGTTGTAAACCATAATACATCGTTACGATCTTTGCCGAAAGTCAGTTCTCTTCCATTTATTAAGTAATAAGGAGAAATCTCGTGTGTTTCCCCCATGCATTAGTGACCACTCCTGTCTCTCCTTCATTTGCGCAGTCTCGTTTCTTGGGGCATCATTTCCTTTCTGCCTGGAAGGGTTTTGACATGTCTAGTGCTGCTGGATTGCTGGATGGATCCTTTCAGCTTTTGTAGGTCTGGACAGTCTAAGGTGGTGGCTCGGTTAAAAATACGGCTTCCGCTTCTCGCTTCTGTTGTGTCCGGAGAAAACCCTCTGCTGCCTCTGTTTTGTTACTCTAAGTATAGTGTCTCTTTCCCCCTCTGGCTGCTTTTAAGATTTCATCCTTCTCTCTGATTTTGAGCAGTGTGGTGAAGCTGTACCTCTGTGCAGTTCTATTCATGTTTCTAGTGTTTGGCATTTCCAGATGTGTGTGCGGGGAGCTGGAGAGGTGGTTCAGCAGTTAAGAGTGTGTGTTGCTCTTCCAGGGGACCCCAGTTTGGTTCCTAGCACCCCCATCTGGCCACTCATAACTCCCCATAACTCCAGATCTGATGCTTCCTTCTGGCCTCTGTGGGTACTGCAATCATATGTGCATATACCACATGTATGTGCATATACCAGCCCACATACATGTACACATCATCAAAAATAAAATAAGTCTGAAAAAATGCATGTGTGGGTTATAGTTTCATCATATTTGGAAACTTTTCTGGTATTAATTCTTTGTGGATGTTTTTTTCTGTTCCTTCTTCTTGCCTTTCAGACTCTTTCTGACTGCCTTAGGTGGCCTCAAACTGTCTCACAGCCCATTGTTCTTGTTCTCTGTTCTTTTTCTCGCTGTTTCATTTGAGTAGCTGTCATGGACGCCTCTTCGGGATCACTGTCATTTTCTTCCGCCATTTTTACACGAGTGGCAAGCCCATCCGGGTATTACTATTCTGGAGGTTGTGGGTGTTGTCTCTAGACACTTAACTTGTGTCTTTTGAAAATTAACTTGCATTTTCTTAACATGTTCGGTGCTTGCTTAAGCCTCTTAAAAACCAGGTGAAGCACAGGGGTAAGACCTGTTTTAAATGTCCTCTCACACTAATTCTTAAGTCTTTGGGATGTGTCTGGGTGATGCCCTCACCTCCTAGCTTGGGTTGCATCTCCTTGTCTGTCTGGTCATTCTTGGTCAGATGTCAAACACTATGACCTTTCTCTCCCTCTCCTCCCCTCCCTCTCTCTTTCTTTCTTTCTTTTTTAAGGCAGGGTGTTTCTGTGTAGTCCTGGATGTTCTGGAACTCATTCTAAATACCACACTGGCCTTGAACTCTGACATCCACCTGCCTCTGCCTCCCCTAGTGCTGGGATTAAAGGTGAACGCCACCACACCTGGCTAAGCACTGTGCATTTCACTTCATTGCATGAAAGGTATTTCTGTATTCTCTAAATAGTCTTCATCGCTATTCTGGATGAAGACCACTCATTTGGGAGCAGCTTGGACTCTTCAGGGATTTATGATTGGCTAGGCATTACAAATGCCATATTTATCTGACGGTAACTATTGCGGCTGTAGCGAGGTGGGCCCATTCTCCCTGCTGCCCTGTGAATTATGAGATCCCCAAAGTGACCGATGGGAAGAAACAGGAGTGGTGGTTTTGTGTGGGCACCAGATACTGCTCACTGCCATCCATTTATTTGGTTGACTCTGTCTCAGCAGCGCATGCATATCCATGACTCACCAGCCACAGTCTGCGGGGACTGTGAGCGCCCTCTGCAGGCCTCCAGGGTTCACCATGCTCTCTCCGTACTCAAGCCTCACTGGCTTGACATTAAAGTCCTGAAAACTATTTTCATATACTGATCTTGTTTCTTCCAGTTGAGTGAGTGAATTAGGTCCAAATGACTCCATCTGGGCTAGAAGCAGAATTTCTTAAGCCTGTGTTTTTTATCGTCCGTATTTCTGCCCCTCTTTTCTCCCATTATGGTAAAGAAATGTACACTGGATCCATTCTGGAACCTTGGACAAGAACTTCTCTTTCCGAAGGCAATACAACTCAAGAGCTCAGATCACTACGCTGGACGCAAGGGTCTGATGCTCGAGCTAAACCCTTGTGCAGACTGCCTGCCTTGGCCGCTTGGGTTCTTCTGTGTATGTGTCCCATGACAAGACATTCCAGAAGAGGCTGAGGGAGCTGTTACCTGGTCCCATGTTGAGGCTATACCAGGAAACCAGGAGGGGTGCATCCCAGTGACAGAGCTGAGTGTGGATCTGCTTTGGGAGGGGTGGTTTCCATGTTGATGGGGCCAGACTGTCCTAGAACTTGCAATCCTCCTGCCTCCACATTCCAAATGGGGAGTTTATAAGCATTCACCACCACACCTGGCTAAACCTGGGTTTCTTTAGGCTTCGGTCTCAACATCAGGACCACAGGAAGCCCCTTGGAAAGAAGGGGGCAAAGGAGGGAAGCAGATGCTGCAGACTGAGCATGGCTGCCTCCCACTCAGCCTGTCCCCTGCAGGTCCCACGAGGAAACCCCATCTGTAGCCTCAACCCGCAGCTCTGGAAGCTGATTAGAAATGCATTAAGACCAGGCTTCTGTGCCAAGGGAGGCCTGAGAGGTGACTAATGTGTTCTCTCGTCCTCCACCCTCCGCTGTTCGCCCTGCCACAGCCACAGCGGCACCACTTTAGCGGCTGCCTGACTTCCTGCCCTTCCTTCTCCCTCCTGTGGAAGTTCATCTGGCCCTGCTGTGCCAATCAGTCAGCATGGCAAGCCATGAGCCATGCAGATGGGCAGGCGGGAGAGTGATGAGGAGCCAGGACCAGCTTCTCTAGCCCTCATCCCTTTTGCTGTCGCTCACCCCCATCTCAGAGCACAAGTGACATAAAAAACGTCATCAGGAAGGCAGGAACCTTCCCCCCCCCCTCAGGTGGAAGAAGCAGGGACAGATAACAGAGATGGCACCCTCAAAAGACAAGTCACCCCCAAAGGGCAATCTAGTGAGCACACCCATATGAGAAACACACACACACACACACACACACACACACACACACACACACACGCGCGCGCTCAAAGGCCTTAAGATGGTACCCAGAGTCATGCAGGCAGGGAAAAGGCTAAGCTATGGCTTTTTAAAAATGAAGAGTAACAGCTGGTCGATTGCAGAGTGCCGGAAGGACATCCGAGGCTCAAACACATGTGTTTTTCTGTCACGATCCTCTTCAGGTCCGGACTCTATGTGGGCAGACTGGACCGTGGCCGAGGGAGTTGTCAAGGCTCGGGTGGACTGGGGTCAAAACTGGAAGGAAGGGACACCACATCCTTCCACACAGCCCTCCTCCCTCCTGCACCCCACAGTTCTGTCCAGTCCTCAGTCTGAGCCGCCCTGCTTGAAGCTCCCTGACAGCAAAGACCTTCATTTCATGTGTACCACACTCGCTGTGCCCCAGCCCAGGGCCAGACCCAGTAAATATTTAATGAACGAAGTAAGGTCCGCACAGAGGTCAATAAAAAGAGAGAGTGCTAAGAAGCAGGCCACATCCCTGTGAACCTAGAAGGCCAGCACTCCCTACCAGCACCAAGTGTCCCGCCCTGTCCCTCAAACTCCGCCCTCCTAGTACCCTTGGTCCCCTGCATTGTGCCCACCTTGTGCTAGGTCCTGGCACATTCGGCTTTCCGTTTAACCTTTCGTTAGAACCTCTGATGCACCGGGTGGTGTACACCTGAGGTGCTTCTCAGCTTATCGAGGAGAAAAGAGCCGGAAGGGTGGAGACGCCTGCCCTGGGGCCATGCAGCACACAGGCTCTGGGGATGCATTTGAAGAAAGCGCTGACCCTCAGAACCTCCATACTTGTCTGTCAGGATGGTCACTCGAGTGCACCGTGACCAGCAATCACAGCTCACTCAGGACTGGAGAATTTCAGGATGGTGCCAGTTAAAGTGGGATGCTCTGCCGCCTGCAGAGGCCATCTGGGGCTTTGGGAGGCCTCAGGGAAGACACCCCCACTGCCCCAGAGTTCCATGCCCCTGAGCATGTTCCCCCCGTGTTCCCTTCACCAGTGAGAGGGAAAGACTGGAGCTATTTGCTGAGTTGGTACATCCCCACTTACCTCACTAATCCAGCAAATGCCTGGCAGTTGGCCAGTATGGGCTGGGTACTGTTCTAGGCACTCCTTAATGGCCTCATGCCCTGAGACTTGGTTACCTTCTGTGAGATGTGGCCAAGGATGAGTGCTATCCGCTCAGCCCTGCAATCCAGCAACATGTAGAAAGAGATCCAGTCAGTGTTGACTTTGGCTAATTCTGTCAAGAAAGCAGCAGAGGGTAAGCATGACCCTGGCACATCACGGTCCCAGGAGGCCAATGCCGCCAGTCTGGCTGCACATGGCATGAAGCAGGCTCCTCTTCCCCTGCACCCCTCCGCATGTCACCTCCCTTCACAGCCCTAGGACACCCCGATCCCAGACAAGCCCCAACAACCATAGGTGACTTCACAGAGAGAGGAAAAGGTCGCTGACTCCCCTCTCTTCAGCCTGTCACCCAGTGTAAGGGAACACAGCTGTAGGGACACCCCCAGCCGGGCCACACAGCTCACCCCACTGGTCCCCACCAGTCATGGTGAGGAAGTGTGAAAGAAGTGAGGTGTCTAAGGAGAGTCAGACAGGGGACGTGTCAGGTGACTTGAGCCACCCCCCACAGAGCCAAGGCAGTGTTTTCCCTTTCCACTCCTATCCGCCTCCCTCTGCGAGACCCTCAGGCCAGTGAGCAAACGTCAGTACCTCTCTAACCCCGGGGGGCCTGGCACCTTGAACATGGAGTTAGAAACCTGGGTGTGAATTCTAACAAGCCATTTCATCATCATAGAGTGCTGGTCAAATCTCCCGTCCAGAGTCAGTTCTTAGGTCACCGAGGACGAGTAGCCCACTGTGTCTGCATCTCCAGTGATGGGGGACTCACTACCTCTCAAAGCAGCGACTTCAGCCATGCTGGTCCTTCTGCTGTGCTGACAGGAAGTCCCTGAGTCGCTCACGCTGGACTTGCCCACACCGCGCAGTGAGGGGATTTGTGGTCAGTTACGAGAAGCCTCCGGACGCTGCAGCCTAAATAGAGCAGTGTGACACCCGTACGTGCCTGGCGACTTGGCTGATTTACTGTGACCTTCTCGTCTTGAGCCAGCAGTCTTCTCCCCTTCCCGCAGCCTGTCATCCTAGGTGGCAAATCTTTCCATCTCACGCATGGCAGCCTGTCCCCCAGAGCCTTGGAGAGTGCCGACAAGTCCAAGTCCCAGGCTCTGCCGCGTGTCACTTGGGTCCAGGCGCTGAGCCTCAGTTTCTTTGTTCAGCAGGAACAATGGTACCTAGCACACGGGCTGGGCGAGAGAGGCAGGTAAATCGGCGGGTATGAAAGCACAGGCTTGCCCAGCGTGCTCAGGGCTCTGCTCTCTAGCTCTAGCATAAAAAAACAAAAACTAAAAAACCTAGAAGATGAAAAATAACCAGCCCCACAGGGCTGTACAAATGCCGGTAGGTGTGACGCATGAGCAGTCGCCCTGGATCTCCCTCTGTGTCACCTCCTTTCACGGCTTTATGAATGAACACTGGGATTGCACCCAAGCCTCTGAGCATGCGGGCCCTGCATTGACCGCTGAGCTGTATCCCCAGCTTTATAAATATCACCTTGTGTTTGTATAAAGCAACTTTCTTAGAACATGATTCTCTCCAGAAAACCCATCCCTCTTTGGGTCTTGCCCTGATAACCCTCATTCATGTGGGCTGTGGGAGCCAAATTTTGCCCCGTGCAGGGCTGAGCCTCTGGCTTATTCTACAATGCTCTATTCCTTCCTGCGGCCTCTGTTCAGGCAGGTCTTCCTTCGGCATTGGTGCAGTAGGTATTTTTGAACCTTAGCACAAATATGTCAAGAACTGAGATGGGCCTGAGACTTTACCCTGCCTGCATAACTTGAGAGACGCTGAGGAGAGATGCCAGACGCCTGGCTTGAAGTTGAAGGCCCTTCTTAGCCACTGGAATCAGTAGCTGGGGCTCATGTTCACGTCTGCAAGTTCTCTGGAGGTGTGCAGAGTGTTGTAAGGGGTCTGCATAGCAACTCAAGCTTAGGGACTCCACCCATGGCTGCAAACCCGCCCTTGACTGCTCTTCTATCTTATTCATTGAGGAGGCATTCTCAATCAAGCTCAGACAGAGCTCATCACTGTGGCTAGTCTTGCTAGCCAGCTTGACCTGAAGATCCACCTTCTGAGGTGGCATTACAGGTGGGCTGCCATTCCCACTGTATGAGGGTTCTGGGGATTTGAACTCCAGTCCTCACACTTGCAGGGCAAGTGCCTTAACCATGGAGCCATCTCTCCAGCCTGACTGCATTGTCTTTTAAGTGGCACTCATTAGTCACTGTGTGACCACTGGATGCTTTTAAGACCTCAAGATTTAAAAGAAATAACTGCTTGACCAGAAATTTTCTCATATCCCAGGAAAAATCGTTCTAACCATCCTCTTCTCTCTGGGTCACACACACCACCCTAAGGAGGCTTTAATCGGGTTCAACCATCCTATTCTCAAGGCTCAGTCCTCTGCTGGTCTGGCCCTTCAGGACCTTCCAATGTCTAAAGCAAAGCTGCTTAAGCTATAGGTTGTGAGTTCCGTACTGAGAAAAATTTGGTAGGAGTGAAAGGTTGAAAACACACAATAACCAAAAATATATTAAAAATCAAAAGAGTAAAAAAGAGCCTTAAAGTGGAATTATCTAGATCAGGTTGGCCTGTGGACAGGTCTGTGGGGATTTTATTGTTAATTGATGTAAGAAGACCCAGCCCTTTGTGGGCGGCACTATTCCCTAGGCAGGGGTCCTGAACAGTATAAGAGAGGAGAAGACTAGCTGAGAGCAGGCAAGGATCCATACATCTATTCTGTCTCTGCTCTTGACTGTGGACATGATGTTCCTGCCTTGACTTTCCCTTAGTAATCCACTGTAACCTGGAATTGTGAGCCAAATAAACTCTTTACTCCCTGTCTTAGTTAGGGTTTCTGTTGCTGTGAAGAGAACTGTGACCATGGTAACTCATATAAAGGAAAACATTTAATTGGGGGGCTTACAGTTCAGAGGTTCAGTCCATTATCTTCATGGTGGGACATGGCGATGTGCAGGCAGACATGGTGCTGGAGAAAGAGCTGAGATTTCTATATCTTTGATCCACGGGCACCAGGAAGTGAACTGAGACACTGGGTGTGGCTTGAGCATATATGAGACCTCAAAGCCCACCCCCATGGTGACACACTTCCTCCAACAAGACCACACATGCCTACTCCAACCAAACCGTACCTCCTAATAGTGCCACTCCCTGTGAGCTTATGAGGGCCAATTACATTCAAACTACCACACTCCCTAACTTGCTTTGGGCCAAGGTATTTTGTCAAATTAACAGAAATGAAGCTGGGATATGGAGTTTCTCACTGGCCTGTTGATGGCTAAGTGGACCAGTCTGGCTGACCTGAGAGTCCCAGGCACCTGCCCGACTCAACTTCCCAACCACTAGGATTACAGGCATATGCCACCACACCCAACTTTCCACACAACTTCTGGAACTGAGCTCAGTTTTTGTGTTTGCAAGCCAAGCACATTGCTGCCTGCACCTTCTCTCCTGTGTGTTCTCTTATTGGTCAATATTTCTGCCTACCTGTTTGCAAATGTTGTGTCAGGAAAATCCCACTAAGCTCTGCAAAAAGACAGGTGTTACAAGGTTACTCCAACGCTCTCTGTCTTAGGGTTTCTATTGCTGTGACAACACACCCTGACCAAAGAGCAAATTGGGGAGGAAAGAGTTTATTTGGCTTACACTTCCACATTGTTGTTCATTATTGAAGGAAGTCAGGACAGGAACTCAAACCAGACAGGATCCTGGAGGCAGGAGCTGATGCAGAGGCCATGGAGGGGTGCTGCTCACTGGCCTGCTTCCCTTGGCTTGCTCAGCTTGCTTTCTTATAGAACCCAGGACCACCAGCCCAGGGATGGCCCCACCCCAGTGGGCTGGCTCCTCCATCAATTACTAATTAAGAAAATGTCTTACAGCCAGATCTTATGGAAGCATCTTCTCAACTGAGGTTCCCTCCTTTCGGATAACTCTAGCTTGTGTCAAGTTGACATAAGACCCGGCCAGGACATGCTCTAACACTGATGTAACTCCCTGAAACATGGATGTAATTGTGGTTTTTGTCTTTAAAAAAATGCTGTACCCCTGAGCTTCAGCACCAAGATGTGTTTTGGAGGCGTTAGCCTACTCTTGGTCTGGCCATTATCAAAAAGATTCTTGTGCTCTTATTTGGCTTAATTAGTGTGGTTGTTGCTAACTATCTCGCATGGATCATTTCACAAAGGCTCAGACATTACAGCCGCCCACAGGCATCTCCACCCTGATCACCCTCACCAACTTTTTCAACAGGGGACGAAGCATGTTCCATTTAGGTAGGAAAACCTGCCTAGCTCCCTGAAGACTGCTAGGATTATGCACATACCCACAATTCCAGGGCAGTGGCCACAATAGTCCCTCTGGGCCTCGGCAGCTAGAACTAGACCTGGGATTTTTAGCTGAAGGTCAGTGTGCCATTTTCACTCCTGGTCTGCCAAGACCACCATTTCTTGGGGTACTCTGTGTCCCAGTAGCCCTAGACACCCTAAATACTTTCAGGAATAATACAGTTTGGCTTCTAAGATGGTTTTTTGTCTCCGGCATGGAGAATATTCAGCACAACATGATACAGGTTTGACGTTGCCATAATGCAGTGAGCTTTTATCGAGTACCTGCAGTGTGCCGAAAAGTCATGGTCAAAGACAGCCATCTTTCCTGGCAGGATTGCCCTAAGAGTAGCTGTCAGTGTACAAAAAAACAGGACCTCAATCCCAAGAGAGGCAAATTATTTAATCTGAGGCTTGCCAAACATCTGGGACCTGGGCAAGAGGGACCAACCCATCTATTTGACTGTGGCAAACAGAGAAGTCCTGATGTAGCATCAATTTGCAACTGTGGGACCAGGTCACAACTCCCTTGTTCCTGGCTGCATACTCTTCCCCAGCCATGCTCAGTGCCTAGACCCCACCCCCACTCCGCTTCCCCTGATCCCCGGGCAAACAACATGGGCTTAGGGCTTAGGAAGTTACCTCTTATAAAGACATCTCTGCTTGGGGACAGGTTGGTGGCATCCTCTGAGAGGTAACTGTGTTTGCTTTCCTGGAAGGTCCCTTTGGCGTCCTCGTATTCTGGTGAGTCCCACTGTGTGGAGTAGCCACTAGACAACAGGATTTGACCCACCCACAACACACCTTCATTTTCATGGCAGCTTGACTTCTTCCCTGTGCTCAGTCAGGGCTCGGATGGCGCTTCCTGAATGCCACCAGAGACAGAGGACTCTCCTCTGGCTTCTGACCCAGTTGGACATACAAAAATAACCACAAGTGAGCCGGGTAGGGTCAGCAAGGCACAGCTGCGTCTGTGTGTCTCCTGCTGGTCCAGGTATCTGTGACAGTCACTCCCCCAGGAGCCACGGTGCTGCATGGGGTGGGGGTGGGGGGTACTGGAATGTTGGAGACATTTTCCTGTGACTCACCAGCTCCCCAGTGTAGGATCCGAAGTGTGTTCGAGGCTCAAGCACAATAGAACTTTCTCAAGCAGAGGCAGGAAGAATGAACATCCCGAAGGATTGGATCAGGGAGGCGAACTCTGGATACATCCTTGTCCCAGCCCACCACCACCACACACTCCAGGATGTACCCATTCTCTGGTGTCGGCTGTCTCTATCCTGTTTCATTTCTTCCCTTCCTACATCGCCCACTCCTGTCCTCCTCCAAGACAGGGGTCTGTGTTTCTCTCTTTATACATCGGGCTTCCAGCCTGTTCTTGGCATATAGTAGATGCTCAACCAAATGTCTGTGTAGTTTATGAATGAGTAAACAGTTGATCAGATTTCCCACCCTTCGCCTTGCAGCCCTGAGACTGTTCTGTTCAAGGAAAGGGAATATACATCTGGCTCCATCAATGCTACTGAATCACTCCAGAGGCGCTCTGGAGCTCTCGGAGGTGGAATCCATTTGGTTTGCAGCAGCCTCTGCCAGCCATTCTCCCAAGAGAAAGCCTTCAAGCCCTCATTGTCTTGTGTCTGCTCAGCGGTGGACACTTTGACAGACTGTACGGAATCTCGCTGGCCTTCAGAAAGACCGACCATAGACACTTACAGGAGGCCAGGCTTGGCCAGGAGGTGGAGCCATCTGGCTGGTCTTGGCCATTTTTTCCTTGATGTTCTTAACCAGTATCTTCTAAGACAAACTGCAGCCCGGGCTCCTCCACAGCCCCCTGAGTTCTCAACAGTGGCTGTGGGTTGCACCACGGAGGACAGATCCCAGGTAGTGGTCCAGCCACATCCAACACATCTGTCCCCAGGGCTAGCTAGTGTCCCTTCACTATTAGTAATCAAAGATGATGGCTCCGTGGAGACGGCACTTTTCTGCTGTGTGCTGAGTTACTATGGCAACAGCCTCAAAAAGGAATCTATTTGCTTTTTTCTCTTAATTCTGCAGTGTTCTCAGGTTTTCCAAAAATACCCTTGTTTTCCTGGGCCCCTCTGCGGGTTTGAGCTGGTAGAGCAGGCAGCTGTCTGTACGCTGTGCTGAAGCTCTGCTCACGGCTGTCAATTGAGCAAACAGTTCTTACTGTAGTTTGCTCTTAGCATGTACTTCATCTAAGTAGCCATGCCGTGCACTGGGATTCAAGGAGAAGTTCAACTCCAGGCTGTCTGTCTGTAAAGAGCTCAGAGTCCGGGGAAAGACAGACACACCCGTAAAGTAAGTGCATGGCTAATTATAGTAGCAGATAAGATGATATAATAAGTGCAGGCTTGTGTAATGTAATCAATACTCTGGCCTCTGTGGAGATTTGTTAGTGTTGGGCTCCGGCAGAGAAAGCTGTGAACTTGGGGTGCATGACAAAGGTTAGAAGTTGGCTAGTTTGCAGTTCCGTTTCTGATAGATTCCTCATAAGCTGTGCATTCTCAGGAAAGTGACTGTGCCTCTCTGAGGCCCAGGATCAGTGTCATGCTGGGCTGTTATGAACAGATGGAACAGCACCCAGGTGCAGGGTAGCTCTTCCATGGGAGAACCTGCTCATCCGTGGCCAAGCTCCTGGGATAGTCAGGAGAGGCTCGGTAGGGTGACGTAGGGTGACAGGTGTCTGCAGAGGGCCACCGGCAGTGGTGGGGCAAATGAGCTAGCAGAATGGAGGGTCCTGGCATGGTGAGTTTGGGGAAGCTAAGAGAGCAGAGGGTTCTGTGCCCACTGATCTCCAGACTCTGATGAACAACAATAGCTTGAGGGTTAGGTGCTGCTTAAGGAGCCTAAAAAAAAAAAAAAAAAAAAAAAAAAAACCACACAGACAAGACCAGCATGTCCTCAGTACAGAAGCGCAGGTCCCCATGCTGCCACGCCTGGCCACATTTGGGTACTGCAGCCTGACTTCTAAATACCCTACAGAAGTGACAGTGACTGCCAGGTGACGGAATGCTTACTGTGGCCCTGGGGATGATGGCGGGGTTTGGTGTTGCATCGCCTAGAGTTTAGTTCCTGGTTAATTACTCTGAGCTATGCAAGCTCAGGGAAGTCATTGTACTTCCCTGAGTCTCAACCCAGTCACTTTCCATTTGTGCCTTAGTTTCCTCACCTGGAAAACAAGAATGTCAGCCCTTTCTCATGGTGGGGGGAGGGATCTGTGACAATATACCCTCAAGTTATGAAGGTCCCAGCCCACACCTGGCCTGGAGCAAACTCTAAGTAAATGTTACTTGCATTTTTATTGCACCCACTCTGTTTTACATGGAAAACTCTGCAGCGTGGGTGCTAGGCAACAAGGATGCCGGGTTCTGCTGGTAGGCGGCAAATATTTCCATTAGCTGCATCTCTGTGGAAGAACCTCACGCAGGAGGAGTCAGCCACCGTCTCTGGGGGAGTCTTCGGATCTGCAGCCATTAGCGTTTCTCCGGTATCTTCCAGAGTTTGGCGGGGAGGGAGTTGATACAGCAGAATGCCACCCTACTGCCAGGGTAGTCCCGCTGGGTGGAGCCCTGCTCCAGGAACAGGAGCTGCCTTTGGTGCTGAGCCAGCCGCATCCCACCCCCATCCCATAGCGCCAGCCGCCTCCCAGGATGCCACGTGCAGATTTATTTCTCACCACACATACTTCCTGTTGCCCTTTCTGGGAGACTCCATTCCTCCACCATCAACGCTGGATGGGTTGGTCCTACAGTCTGTACCCAGCCATTTACTTTATAAGCAGGAAATGCCCACCCACCTGGGCACGCCCGAAGCCCAGCCTGGTCTTCCTGGACCCTATTCCTGTAACTCCCTAGTTCTCCTTCTGAGCCATTGGACACCAGGAGAGACCTGTGCACACAAAACACAGACCATACTTATGTGGACTGCAAGACCTGGGGGGAGGGAGGGACAGGGGACAAGGAGACACATAGATCAGCAGTAAACCCCACATGAACTGTGTGTATATTGCAAAGCTTTGTTCTTATGCTTATATTTGAAGCAGATGAATCAGTTCTGACCATAGGAAAATCCCCAGTCATTGCATAAGGCTCAGGGAAAGAAAGGGTGTTTTTAAGGCATTTCTAACCTATGACCTCATGTAGGATGTGTATGCAGGCATGCGCATGCCTGTGCGTGTATGCACACTGAATTGAGAGCAGTACACTCGGGTGTTAGGAAGATGGCTAATGCTCTGTCACCTGACCCTGTGTCTGTGCTAGTGTGCGAGGAGCCATTCTGTGACTGTATTTAAGTCTGCCATTCTTTTTTTTTTTTTTTTTGAGCTGAGGACCGAACCCAGGGCCTTGCACTTACTAGGCAAGCGCTCTACCACTGAGATAAATCCCTAAGTCTGCCATTCTTATCCAGTAGTGACAAGCTGGAGACCAAGCTTTTAATGCATAGGTCTTTGACGGATGCTTGGGATCCAGCCCATGGTGGCATCACTGACATTGTCCCTGCCCTCTTGGTACAGAGTTGGCCTTCAGTGTTTGCTGAGTGATATGGATTATATGAGGTCACTGAGTCACGCAACCCTCTGTGTTTAGACCATAGATTCTGTGGGAATTTAGCGATGAGAGAAATTATCTGTATATTTACTCTGCCTGGAGGCTTGTCAGAAATTCTCTGGTGAACTAGGTCGCTCAGGAGGCCACAGATGGTATGCTCTGAAGAGACACGGCTAAGGATGTGGGCCTTGGTACCGGCTCTCAGTGTCGGCAAGCTTAGGCCACTCAGAGGGAGCAGAGAGAAACACAGGACTGACTTCCTGTTGAAGCTGAATGTCAGATAAACAGTAACTTTGAGATGTGTCCAGTCAGTTACAGGATGTCTTAGTTAGGGTTTTTATCGCTGTGAAGAGACCCCATGACCAGAGCAACTCTTATAAAGGAAAACATTTCACTGAGGTGGCTTACAGTTCAGAGCTTCAGTCCATTATCGTGGTGAGACATGAGAGTGTGCAGGCAGACGTGGTGCTGGAGAAGGAGCTGGGAGTTCTTACATCTTGACTCAGAGGCAACAGGAAGTGGTCTGTCCCACTGGGAGTAGCTTGAGCACAGGAGACCTCAAAGCCTGCCCCCACAGCAAGGCCACACCTACTCCAGCAAAGCCACACCTCCTAATAGGGCCACTCCTTTTGGGGGCCATTTTATTTCAAACCGCAACACAAGATAAAATTATTCTTTAGATTTGTATTATTACATTTATGAGGCTAGGAGGGCATGTGTAGGCTTGCCATGCATGTGGAGGTCAGAGGACAATGTGTAGGAATTGGTTCTCTCTTTCCCCAGGGTTCAATTAAAGCCATCAGGTGCCTTGATCCAGTGAGTCATCATGCTGGCCCTATTTACCATTTTTGTCCTTTGATGTATTTATATTGTTCATCTGACTGTCATGATTAGTTGAGTCCCACGTGTCTCATCAGAGGGTGTTGGTGGCTCACAGCCCAGCGGTAGCTCACTCTGGTCTTCTCAGGATCCCCCTGGGGCTTCTTAGACATTAGCTGTGCAAACTGCTTAGAGGCCTCATCGTCCAGATTCTGGTGGGACCACCAGAGCCTACCATAGACACGGGACAGTCAGGATATTTCTGTCTCTGTGTGGGTTTAAAGTCCACATCCCCAAAACATTACATTCTGTTTGCAGCTGGGCCCCAAGGCTGTGGGGAGGTGGAAAGAGACAGGCCACTCTGGACTCTGAGAGTGACCACCTGCCAAAGGAGTCTGACAGAGCCAGGGTGACAAAGCAGGCCCCTCATCCAGAGCCCCACAGTCAGATGAGTTCTCCCTGAGTGACCTCCTCAGAGGGGCGCTTCCTGTCCAGGACAATGTCTGCCATTGTCCCCTCAGAGGCCACTCCTTTCCTTCTGGAAGAATCTGCTGTTCCTTTCCTCAGAGAGGCCCCAGAGGGATGTGTGTAACCTCCACCTGTGGAAGGCACCCCACTCCTTAGGGAAGCTACCAGCAGAGAATGGAGATCAGGGATGTAGACAGGACCCTCTGAGGCTCCCGTAGACATTGCCCAGAATGCACAGGCCCTGCATGCCAGTTCACCCACCACGGGTTACATGGTGACCCGCACACTGAGTGTGTCTTGGTCCAGCAAACAGCCAAGATTGTGACCATGACAGTGTGGCACACACCTCCATTCAGAGTGTTGCCTTTCATGACATTCACAGAGAACAAAAAGTAGCAGATGCCCATGTAGCCACTGACCAGAATCAGCCACTTTCGGGGAGGATGGGGGGATTCAATTAGAACACTCTATGTTGAAAAAAAAAATTGTATATAGTGTCATGCCGGCCCCATCTTCTCTTTAATGCTGTCTGTCTCCCTTATCACATCCCCACCTTACTCAGAGGCAGCCCGGGCCTGCACCCAGCTTGGGGTCACAATCCATATTGACACTTTCATGTCCCTGCATGTGGATCCACACACTGTACACGGCGCTGTAATGCATGCGTGGCTTTCCCTGGAGAAGGGCATCTGAGTTCTTTGGGATTTGCCTCCCACCACATGGCAGCCTGCAGGGCTTACCGAATATAAGAGACTGTCATCCCGTCCCGTGTCCCGCTCCCCCCCCCCCCCCCCCCGCCTCAACCCCTGTCTGGAAACAGTCTTTAGTATTTTTCTGTTCTTGAAGGAAAAACTTGGACTGGTGTCTTAGGATTTCTGTTGCTGTGAAGAGACACCATGACCATGGCAACCCTTATAATGGAGAAACATTTGATTAGGGTGGCTTAAAGTTCAGAGGTTCGGTCCGTTATCATTACAGTGGGACCTGGTTGTGTGCAGACAGACATGGTGCTGGAGAAGTAGCTGAGAGTCCTACATCTTGCAAGCAACAGGAAGTGTTCTGAGACACTGGGGGGAGGGGTATCTTGAGCATAGGAGACCTCCAAAGCCTACCTCCACAGTAACATGCTTCCTCCAAAAAGCCCACACCTATTCCAACAAGGCCACACCTCCTAATGGTGCCACTCCCTTTGGGGGCCATTTTCTTTCAGACCACCACAGCTGGGGATATAGCTGTCAGTAAGATGCTTACTATGTACTCATGAAGACCTGAGTTTGACCCCCCAGAACCCACATAAAAGCTGAGCATAGTTACCGGCACGTGTAATCCCAGTCCTGGAGGGAGCAGAGACAGGGGGATCCACATACTCACATATCCCTGTAGTAAGATACAGAGTCCTCTGGGTGTATAGCTGGATCTTAAGGTAGATCAATTCCCAGCTTCCAGGGGAGCCTCCAACACTGGTTTCCTTAGTGGCTGCACAAGTTTGCACACCCACCAGCAACAAATAGGTGTTCCCTTTTCCCCACATCCTCACCAGCATGCACCCTTTTGTTGTTGTTGTTGTTGTTTTGTTTTGTTTTGTTTTGTTTTGTTTTGTTTTGTTTTTTGGCTTATTGATCTTGGCCATTCTGATTGGGGTGAGATGAAATCTCAATGTAGTTTTAATTTTAATTTCCCTGATGGCTAAGGATGTTGAACATTTCTTTAAGTGTTTCTCGGCCACTTGTGTTTCATCTTTTGAGAACTCCACTTAGTTCTGTACCCATCTTTATTTGGGGAGTTTGAGTTTTTTTGATGTCCAGTTTTTTTAGTTATATATGTGTATCTGTCTGTCTGTCTGTGTATTCTAGATGCCAACCCTCTCTCCGATATGTAATTGGTAAAAAGTTGCAGCTTTCATTTCTACTATCGATAGAGTAGACCCCCAATACGTAATGATTCATCTTAAGTTTTTTCTCTCTCCCGGGGCTAATGAAATGGGTCTTGCCAAACTCTGAAGGTCGGGGGCAGCAGCAGCAGGCTGCTCACAGTTCCATCCTCCCTGCCATGTCACGGAAGCAGGGGATGGTGGTGGTGCACAGGACATATGACACACTACACTGGAGTCACCTGTGTTGAGAAGGTCTGATACTTGGTAGGGCAGGCATAGCAAGACATTTCCTACTCAGGACATAAGTTTTGACTTATGGCGGGTCTGTCAGGTAACGAGGAGATGTTGAGGAATGCCTACCGGCTGTTGTTATGACCTTGTGTCAATAGGATAATGGTGCTGATTTAATTAACTATATCGATATGGTATGACAGACATATCAGAAGTACACATGTATTGCTGAGAAATTTTCACCAAGCCTGGCTCTCCCCTGGAACCGCAACCTTCTCATCAGGAAACACAGCCTGCCCTGAGCTCCCCCTGGTGGCCGCTTTCAGTTATTACACCCCAGGGTCAGTTGCTGTGTTGTTATATAGGATGATGGCCCAGCTCTGTTATGCCGGCACTCCGGTGGTGGAGGAAAGAAGACCATGAATTCAAGACCTAGCTGGGGCAACATGGTAGAATCATATAAAAAAGGGGGGGGGACTTCCCGTAGCTAGGGTACTTGCTTAGTATGTGCCAGGCCCTGGGGCCCATCTCCAATACAACAAAAGATAAAAGTACACAGGCCCCCCGAGAGCTGTCCTAAGAGAAGGTACTCTTAGCTGAAGCAGGCGGTTGGGGACCACTTATGGACTCTATGATGATTTTTCTTTACAAAGTGGCCCTGAGAGCCAGTGTAGGTGTGCAACATGAAGCAACCAAGTGTCTTTTATGTATCAAGTTCAAGCTGCACCCCATGTCAGGGAGTGGCCCTGCCTCCACCTCTGACCATGGCAGGGCTGCTTGTTGACTGTCCTAGTGGGAAGTAAAAGAAACATTGCTTCCTAGTTGTTCATTTGGATTCCACTCAAAAGAACCCTGAACCATGGGCCATCCAGGCACGGGAATCATCCCTGAGACTTGATGCATGCCCACTCCGCCTCTGGGGAGGATCTTCAGAGACCTGGGACAGCCTAGAGCAAGGAGAGGCCTTTGTACTGATGTGTCCAGGCTTACCACTCTCTCAGTGAACAGCCTGCCTCCTCCACCTCCAGCTTGGGAGTTCTGATCTCCAGGAACAAACACACTAGCATTCTTAAGAAGTGTGATGTACAGCTCAGGTGGTAGGAATTCAAATCAGTCTCCTGAAGGGGGAGGCAAGGGCAAGTTGGTCTCTAAGCACCAGAAACTCTAACATTTCATAGTTGTTAAAGCAGGAAATTGTTTACGTGGGGCTGGAGAGATTATCTGGTTGTTAAAAGCATTGGCTGCTCAAAAGCATTGGCTGCTCTTGCAGAGACCCAAGGTTCAATTCCCAGATCCCACATGGCAGCTCACAACTATCTGTTACTCCGGTTCCAGCGGATCCAGTGCCCTCTCGTGGCTGCCATGAGCATTGCATGCACTATTGCATAAACATGCAGAAACCCACATCAGAGTGTGCAAAACTATGATTATCATCATGGGAAGAAAGGAGGGGAGGGAGGGAGGGAGGGAGGGAGGGAGGGAGGGAGGGAGGAAGGAAGGAAGGAAGGAAGGAAGGAAGGAAGGAAGGAAGGAAGGAAGGAAGGAAGGAAGGAATCAGGCAAAGGGGGAAATTCCTAACTCTAGGGAAAGAGTGACACCACGACTTGTGTTTACAGTAGAGTATTACACAAAGCAGGCGCTGCAGGGCAGCCCTGTAATCCCAGCTACTCAGGAGGCCAAAGCAGCAAGGGCACAAATTTAAAGGCCTGCCTAGGCGACTTAATGAGTTCCTGTGAGTGTGTGTGTGTGTGTGTGTGTGTGTGTGTGTGTGTGTTTGTGTTCTCTGACCTCCACATGGCATGACATATGTGCACTCACCCACCTCACACACTAAGTAAATGTAATAAAATAAATAAATAGTGAAATTAAAATAAAGGGCTGGGTTTGGGTACTGTACTTTTAAAAAGAAAGAAAAGGAAATTGGTGCTAGAGAGATTGCTCAATGGTTAGGTGCTGCAGGCCACAAGAATATGAAACAGGAATTCAGCAGGTTATAATAAAAGCTAATACCTGGAAGAAGCAGGGCTAGCCTCAGGGAGTCTTGGTGTTATTCAGCTTTGTAAATATATTAGCTGTTTTCTGCTATGAATTTCGTGTGAACTTTCATAGTTTACCCAATTGATTCTTTTTCCTCAGAACTGCTAAACAGTGTGGATTAAGATCGTTCTTTGGGTGTATACTGTTAAGGTATTTGGATACAGTCACTAGGCAAGGTTCCAAGCCTTCTGCTTTTCTTTTTTAGCATTAGAATCAGATGTCTCCTTTAGCTAACATCCAAGGACAAAGCATTTCAGACCACCTGGTCTCCTGAATTAAATATCCATACAGAGACACGCCTAGGTTTGTTTCTTGTGCAAATTAAGCTCAGAGCCTCCTTTACAACCTTAGCAGTATCTCTAGAACTTCCCTTTTGACATTTAGCTTAAAACAAAAAGGCTTTTTGCGCACCAGGTACATCAAGCTGTGACACAGCTGCCTAGAGATCCCCGCCCTGCCAGTAAACACAACCGAGTTACCAAGACAGTTTAAGCCCTAAGGAAACATAAGCAGTTTTATTTTACTCATGATTTATACTAACATTGTAGACGCCTAAAATTTTACCTAACCACTTCTAGGAATGTAATTGAGCACATGAATTCCCTTTTTCTGATGTATCAACTGATTTTAGCTCT